>JAQQZZ010085134.1:8447-18599 GCA_030265115.1 Mopalia vespertina
TAGTGTCTTACACACCTGGCTAAGGACAGTAAGAATAGTTAAGTACATGTAGTGTCTTACACACCTGGCTAAGGACAGTAAGAATAGTTAAGTACATGTAGTGTCTTACACACCTGGCTAAGGACATGGCTAGCACAAATTCACATCTCTCACTTATTTTTATATTGTACTTGACTTCTGTGACTTCAATAAAGAGATTACAATTTCTTTATCTCTTTCCAGCAGAAAAGCTATACACTGTGTAGACTTTAAAAATGTGAAGCCATAAAACATACCTATTTCTGGTTGACTAGCTTCTCTGAAATTACATCGCCAACTTGTGGCTATACTGTATTTAACTTACCTGACTAAAACAGATTTTTCATCTGTCATAGCCTTGCAAAATATTGCTCATTATTTCAAGTCGAGAGACTTTCCACTGCTCCTGTCCATTTGATTATGTCTTTAGTTTGTGATAGGATAGATGAACCTGACATTTTCTTCAGCCCTAAACACTGGATGTCATTTATCTGTGGAATCAGGCGGCAGCGTTAGAGATTTGACAAGACAAATGAGATATGTCAACTTCAGTCTGCCTTCTCATTTACGCTTGTTAACTTTGATTTGTGTTTTCTCAGAGTTAACACCAAAAATTGTGTGGAAACTAATAACCTGATCTTTCTGGTGTACTTGAAATGCAAGGGAGATGCAAGTTTGACCTACAATTGTACATGTAGAATTAGAATGAATAAGACATGTGTATATGTATTCCCGCTAATAACAAGAAAGTGTATCTTTTGATTTACCCATGAAATTAATTAGAATTAATTGTCTTGTCCTTGTTTGTTGCCAGTGATGTTGAAGCTGTCTTGTAATGCTAAAACGGTTACATGAGTAATCATTAATGGTTGTAAAATAGCCAATAACCGGTTACAAAGTTGGTAGCCGATTACTCATAAGTGATCACTGACCTATTTATGTGAGCGGATTGTTATATGCATGCATGCTCTGAACATTTGCTGGCGGCAAGTAAAACTCATCACATGTGAATGGGTCAGGATTTAACTTTAATACATAGTCCAATATTTTCCAGTTACTAATATTTGGATGAATGTTGTCTGTGTTTGTATTAGTACATGTACTATTACAATTTGACTACAGATACATGTAGCAAAGAAATTAAACGTAAAACTTGGAATGGATGTTGAAAAAACAAAAGAGAAATGCTAATTGCAAAAGGTTTGTGAATTACGCAGCCTGAATTGTGAAACTAATGTTGATAATCTGATTACTGCTACTTGACATGTACATGATGTTAGCATACATTGATGCACTAGATGTCTACAATATCTTATTGCACCTAGACTCCCCACGGCTGATTCTGAGTGTATGAGGACGTCAAACAAGGTGATCTGACCAATCACAGGAGTTGTTTACAAGGTTTTCTAACAGTTTACCTCTGTATTGAAGGAAGGCAGACTGCTGCCAATAAGAGATACACCACGTTAAACCCCATAAGACAACTTACCTGGTTACATGTTTGATCATTTCATTTAATTTACCTGTAACCTGATAGATTACAGATCTGCCAATCAAAAGCGCGTATTGTGTGTACATGGTTGCTTATAGTTACAACAGGAAAAACATTTGATAATGAATATAATTAACTTCAGTATGACCCACAAAGTAAGGGTTTATCTTAAATGGATAACAAAACTTTAGTACATTCCACTTTAATGTTTGTGTATCTTTGTTTATTTTGTACCATTTTGACGAGACCTTTGAAATAACACCATCCATACAACATCATAGTCCAAAAAGAATCATCTTTAATTGTTGTTTCATACTTCTGAGTTGTACAGAGATCTCTGTATGTAGGTTTCCTAACCATCTGTACTATGATTAATAGGTACAGTCAATACATCAAATCAACAGGATAGGATCATTAAAGTGTTGGCTTATATTGCCAGTGGAACTTTGACTTTTCTTTTACATTGTTCCTCACAGAATGGAAACGTGTTTTGCTATTATTGATTTACCACTTCTGAACAATGGCAGTTAACAAAGCCTTCAACGCCTCATTCCTGACTGACTTTCAGAAACTGATATCTTTCATCTTGTATTATTTCCCTTACTTCAAAAGCTCTTAAATAACATGTATATAGTTGATTTGACAAATATTTTGACCATTTGTCTTGGTTGTTAGGCATGGCTTGTGTCCAGTTGAAGGAAGTGGCAATGGGAGTCTAGAAATCATTTAGAGATGCCGCGGCCCATTCAAAGATGATTTGTTCTCTCTAGGGCTGTTCATTTGCATCATTTGTCAAATTACATCTTAGTTTTCATCTTGTGTTTCTTTTGTATCGTGTGATTGTTTGTACTTAGTGATCTTTTAGGGCTAGTTGGTTATTTCACTGGAATAACATAACTCTAATAGGCGTAGTTAAAATCAACATCAAACAATGTGTTTTACAGATTTAGGTTCGGACATTGTATGATGTTACTCAGGACAAGTGAAATGCTGAAAACATCTATGTAGTGTATCCAGAAGACATAATGACCCATGCTGAAAACATCGATGTAGTGTATCCAGACGACATAATGACCCATGCTGAACACATCTATGTATTGTATCCAGACGACAATGACCCATGCTAAAAACATATATGTAGTGTATCCAGAAGACATAATGACCCATGCTGAAAACATGTATATAGTGTATCCAGAAGACATAATGACCCATGCTGAAAACATATATGTAGTGTATCCACAAGACATAATGACCCATGCTGAAAACATATATGTAGTGTATCCAGAAGACATAATGACCCATGCTGAAAACATATATATAGTGTATCCAGAAGACACAATGACCCATGCTGAAAACATATATGTAGTGTATCCACAAGTCAATGACCCATGCTGAAAACATCTATGTAGTGTATCCAGAAGACATAATGACCCATGCTGAAAACATCTATGTAGTGTATCCAGAAGACATAATGACCCATGCTGAAAACATATATGTAGTGTATCCACAATGACCCATGCTGAAAACATATATGTAGTGTATCCAGAAGACAAGGCTATGGAATATATTATATGCAAAAATGGTTTAAAGTTAACAAAACCTATAAAGATTTGGCTGTCTGGATATGATGGTGAGCCTGACATCTCGTGTTTCTTCCTGAATCAAGCGTTATGCTGAAGACCTCTTATCATCCTTACTCATGAATTTCTTTGAAGGGCCGGTCTTAAAAACAAAAATTGTTTGATTTATATTGATTTCTGATTGTTCAAAGCATGCGCTCCTCTCGCTCCTTTATATAAACACTCTTTGGAAGCTCTGTTGGCTTTCGTCTGTAAAGAGTTTAATTAATTGTCTTCTGACACATAATCTCTGTCAGATGTTCTTTTCCATAACGAGTATTCTTCAATATTTTGAAGTCTCTTGTACATTGTACATGTTGAAACAACTGTTTTCATGTTCAAAAACTCTTTGTGACTACAAGAGGGGCGTTTATGATTCTAGCCCTTTCTTTCAGTGGCATAAAGAATTTTGGATGACATAAAAATGCAACAAATAATATTCCCTATGCATTTCAATCCAGCCATACCATGTCTGTAACGCAGATTTTGGGGTAATGTAGTGGTGTACGTCCTGTTCATACAGAAGATATAGCAGACTTGCCTACTTTATGTATTTTTGAGTATTTTGTACACATATAAATTTATGCTGAATATATAAATGCGAACAACATGTGAAACACTGCACAAAAAGAAGGTATTGAAATACTCAATTCAAAGAAGACAAAATTAACAGGAAAAGCAACAAAAAACATTGAAAAAAAAAATAGACATTTTCATCAGAAAATCTTCTAAAGGTCAATAATCAGTCGAAAGGAAAGGAGGTTTCCTCTTGTTTTTCCAACGTATAACAGAGTGAGTAGTGCACAATCCGTTGCCATATAAATGAAATACCATTGAATACATCTTTAAACCCCAGTTCAACATTCAAAACAATTTTTTTTTTTAGAGCGTGATCAAGTTGAATTCTTCTCCAATAAAAAGGCAAGATGAAATTGACTTGATAAACTATCATTCTTATGATTTTATTTTCCTTTCCTTTTTCAGAGTGCGAGTTGAATTCTTCACAAATGAAAAGTCATTTAAGGAAAGGCTACAGCTTTATTTCATCAAAAACCAAAGATCAAGTAAGTTTCGTTTTGGATTCCTCGTGAGTGTCTGGTAGTATAGATCTTTTACCCTATCAATCTGGTGCTAAAGCTATTGACCAGTGCAAGGAGATTAGGTGAAAATTAATTTGCCTGCCCGGCTATCCAGTTCATGGTCCTGATTTGCCAGCATATTTTTTTTTACAGCCAGAAGTTAACAGGAATGTGTTTTGAGAGATCATTCTTTTGCATTTTCTGTTGTGATTATCCTGTGTTGTTGTTGTTTGCGGTCAGTGGCGCCTGAGGTACTTTCCTCCACCCATTGGGCTGACATGCCAACCTATGAGTGAAATAACCTTAACCATGGTGTTTAACCCCAACCAAAAAACGAATGACCTCCATGTTTTAAATTTGTGAAAGGTTAAAGATACTTTATTATTTCCTTTGTAAATTTTTTTCCATAACATTATGCTCTCCATTTTTTGTATATGATTATTTTTGAACTGTTAAATAAATGGTCATAAACAAATTGAACATTTATCACTTTTATTTTGACAGGTCTCCGAATCCGAATATTTAACCTGGTGATAAAATTACTAACATGTATTTTGTATGTGGTTCGTGTTTTTATGGATAAAAGAGAGTGTAAATGGTAAGTATTCCTTCATTTCATAAATCTACCCGTGTTTTACATCGCTTAAAAATGCCTTTAGGGCAAAATTTTTTATGATATCAAGTAATTAGTATCATATCAAGTAATGGCCTTATCACAATATCAAGTAATTGTGTATCACATCAAGTTATGTCTTAATTTTTTCAAGGAATTGTGTATCATGTCAACTAATGGTGTATCACATCAAGTAATGTCTTAATTTTATCAAGGAATTGTGTATCATGTCAAGTAATGTGATTATTATGTCAAGTAATGGTGTATGATTTCTATAAAGTATGACATTATCTTTCTTTCAACTTAAAGTCATCATATGCAGTGCGTTTGCGCTGTTTTTTTGTTTGTTTTGCTTGTTTTTTTTCCACTGCTACTTTAGTATAGGAGGGGGATGGGGGACTTAGAAATGCTACTCAGTGTCTGTTTGGTATGTGACTTCCTCCTGTTAAAACTATGGAGGGAATTGCATTTCATCAAATTCCATAAAACAGATTGGCCGTTATTGAATAATTTAACAATATTCATGGCTGTATGTGTTGTGAGCATGATAACTCTCTAACACGTTCACGGACAAATATCCCCCACCTGTTAACACAATGGATGGGGTTGAATTCCACCAAATTCTGTAATTTTTCATGCCTATGTTGTGAACATTATAACTTCAGATCAAATTCACAGATAAAGTTCCCCCTAGTAAGACTTAGGATGGGATTGCATTTCATCAAATAAGCCAAAACAATATGGCCTCCATTGCATAATTTTGCATTATTCAAGCCTTTGTGTGTGGAACTTAATAATTTGAGAACAAATTTACTGAAAAATTTTAAACTTGTACTGTAGTTTCCTCCCATTAAGACAAAGGATGGGATTGCATTTCACCAAATGCGGTAAAACAAAATGGTCACCATTGCATTATTTTACAATACTCACTCCTATGTTTTGTGAACATGATAGCTTGAGCACAAATTCACTGATTAACTTACAATTAAGCTTTTTTCTAATGTTTGTGAAGTCTCTGTATTGTTCAGTGAGTGTCACGTGATGTTTTTGTTTGTTGTCAGTGGTGGTTTCCTTCACCCATTGGGGGCCCTCTGGCAATGGGTAGTTTGTTTGAAGAATGGCAATGCTGGCTTTATTTAGCATTGGAGTAACATCAACTTTTCAACATCGTTGAAATGTTTCACATCTTGGTTGTTCTAGTGTCAATTATTGTTGGAATACACCGCTATCATATAAGCAACATACCCTTAAGCACGGCGTAAAACACCAATCAATCAATCACCCATTGGGCTGGCATTCTGTCATGTGAGTGTAAAACACCAACCCATTAATCACCCATTGGGCTGGCATTCTGTCATGTGAGTGTAAAACACCAACTCATCAATCACCCATTGGGCTGGCATTCTGTCATGTGAGTGTAAAACACCAACCCATCAATCACCCATTGGGCTGGCATGCTGTCATGTGAGTGAAATAACCTTAAGTACAGCATTAAACTCTAATCAAACAAACAAACAAATCTAAATGATTACATTTCACCAAATTACGAAAACAATATGACCACCATTGCATAATTATGCAATATTGACGCCTTTATGGTGTTAACATGATAATTTGACAACAAATCCACCGATTAACTTTAAACTTGTATTGTGGCTTCATCTCCTTAAAGATAACGATATGGTATTGATATCACCAAATTCCATAAACAAAATGGCCACCATTGCATAATTTGGCAATATTTATGTATGTTTGTTTTGTGAAAACAAGATTTGAGAACAAATTTACAGACTTATTTCAAACCTGGAAAATGGTTTCCTCTTGTAAAGAAACAGATGGGATTGCATTTTTCCTAATTCCACAAACCAATATGGCCATCACTCAAATTCAGATATTCACTTCAAAATTAGCTTTTTCTATTAACACCACAGATGTGGTTGTATTTCACCAAGTTTCACAAAAAAATATGGCCGACTTGCATATTGCACCAATATGGTGATAAACACCAGATGTTTCTCTTTGATACTTTGAAGGATAAAACTGTTCTTAAACTTATGTAGGAAAATGGGATTTGACTGGTATTATGAGTATAGTTTTTTTCAAAATTAGCCTTTAGCAGTGCACCTGCCTGATACTCAGCTTGATGTCTGTGAAATTTGTACTTCACTGAAATTGCAGCTCACATCCGAACTTACAAGTGTGAACCACTGCTTTGTCATGTTGTCTTGTTATTTACTTTATTAACTGTAAGATAAAACTTGTATTGATTAAGTCTACATTAAGGTGAAGGGAAATTCTTCCTTAAAAGCATCTTACACTACATCCAATAATGGTTGAACTAAGTGGTTGTTCATAGCTGTTCAAGACCTATAATATTCCCCTAACAGATGCTTTTTAAGCCCTAATTGATTCCTAAGACCATGTCAAAAACAGAGCTATAGATGATCTTGACACTGTTTTACATCCTGAGGCATGTCATACATGAAGCATATAATCTATAAACATTTCACAACAATTTCTTCCAGGCAATTATTATAGATCAATGCTGATCGTGACTATTTTAATGGCAGTGTAATTATGTCTCTTGAGAGGACTAATGCTGTGTGATGGGCTTCCTCGTTGCCTCTCAACCAGGCGTGGACATAATATTATTGAAGTGAAACTTTTAACTTGGTATTATCGTAAAACCGTTCATTATTTGTTCATGAAAAACAAGACTGCTAAAGTCTGTAACTGTATTCACCATGTTAAATTATATGTACATTTAATGTCATGTGGTGTCCAGGAGATCTTCCTAGCTTCCTGAATGTCACTAGTAGCCGTTGGTGGGGACCATATACCGCAAGTGTAAAACATTATGACAAAACTTGATTGTTGGGTACATTGTGGTGGCTCAAGTGTTACCTGTTTTCAAGAACATCTGTGTAGGAACTGGTGGACAACTTGAGGCTTCGGGGATTTCATTAGGAATTGTGGGGAAGCCGTTTTCCTTACCTTCTACCGTCTCAACCACAGCCTATCTTAGCAAAAGAAGAATATAATTCCCATTGTTGTTGCCTTAATTCGTGTTAACTGGTTGACTTACATCAGACTAAAGTGGCATAAATGAAAAGTGCTAAAACGACAAAAGATTTATTTATTTATTTATTTCAGGGATGACCAACGGGAACTAGTCCCATTAACTGGCTCTGAAGACAAAATCAACTTTGTATTTAAATTTTTCATGTAGTGGGTCATCATTATGGCTTTCAAGATTTTCTTGAAAGACATATTGAAATCATTCGGATTATTATTATTCTCTCTAATTATCTAAAAAAATAAACAAGGTATAAGTTAAATGCTAACATGATCTAATCAGAAACTAAATTAACTCGAAAACCGCATCGGGATAATTCTAAAGTTTGACGTCATTTTGGCGCCATTTTGATTTTCTCTCTTTTCAAAATATTTGTAAAGGCTTAAAAACAAGTCAATGAATAGCTCTGAAATTTATTAGACCTATAGCCCATACCCAGCAAGGAATAGTTTAGAAAGTTGTTTTGATCATGTCATTGGTAGGATATATATAGTAGGTTAAAGTAGTCACGTGATCACTATTTTTGGACTTCGGGTTCTTGACGTATACCGTTAAACGCGGATTAACTTCATGAGTACGAATCCGCTAGCGCCTTTTGTCTTAGTTAAATAGATGTGACGTCATTTCACGTCAAAGTTAGCAAAAGTGACGATTTCAACAGTCACCTGAAAGAAAACGGCTTGTCACAGTATATTTAAATTTAAGTAGAGTATAGCCCTGTTTATGTACTTTATTGCACAGTGTCCAAACTCACGTTCCTATTTTAATAAACCAGATTTATAAAGCATTAAAGTTGAAAAAAATTGAAGTTGGCTTTTAATCATATTTTAATGACGTTGCATTATTTATCTTCACAAATTTCGAGGATTGAATAATACATATGTCTTGATTTTTGACAATTTAATTTAATGTCATAATTCAATAAAAAGAAAATTAAGAGACCGCTGAGATAGAACAGCAGATCGGAAAAAAAATATTTAAACGTCTTAAACCGATGAACCCTTCATTGTACGGACTTGTAAAAAGTATTGAAGTTTATTTTTATGAAGACCATTAAAATACGAGAAAATTGTGCCCTTTGGATAAATAGATTAAAAGTTGTAAAATCACAACAGAACGTTATTCTTCAGCATGTAAAACACATACCACAACATTATTCAACCACCACCACATAACAGGTCCGGATAGCGCATATAGTAACGCTTTCTTCTCGTAATCAGAAGGTTGACAGTTCGATCCCCCTAGATAACCTTTTTTTTTTCTTCTGTTACATAATTACATTAGGTACATTATTATAGCGAAATAAAGCTTTTATTTTTTCAGCCAAAATAGCTTGAACTTGAAAGCCATATGACCGTTTGTCCGGTTATAACCTCTAGTTATTATTATAAAATTTAAATTTCTGTCAGTATTTTAAAGAGTATATTTAAAGAATTTATATTTTAAGAATTTAAAGAAGTATTTTAATTGACTATTGGTGCATTCAACATAAATTATGTGTATCAAATGAGGCAAGGAAAAGTGTGAAGTGGACAATCCGTCGTCATATATGTGAAATACCCTTGAGTATGACGTTAAACCCTAATTAAACAAACAAAAATAATGAAATAATTCTGAATACGCCAAGTGTAAAAAATATGAAAGAGATAGTTTATTGCAAATCTAAAACAATATTCTGCTGTGAAAAAGGGGGGATAATCCTGTACATAAAGGGCAGACAACTCTTACCTGTAAGTTGGTGGAGTATTATAAAGAGATCTGTTAGCAACTTGGATATTATAATCAAGAATAGACGGACAAGTGGGAACGGCATGACCAACTAAATCTTCTCGGATTATCACCACGGTAACGCCTGCACATCCTATATTTTTCTGAGCCCCACCGATAATTACACCATACTAAAAAAGAAATAAATGAACTTATTGTTCTGTTCTTGTGCAATATTTTTGCTGTGTTATGTTTCTATTGCAGTAGTTATCAAAACCTTTACAAAACCAAAGATCTGGGTCAGTATTAATAAAGCTGCTCAAGTATTTTCTAAAGTTAAGAAAAACTTAGCAAATTTTAAACACCACTTTTTAATACATAAACAACATTTTCTGTAACTGTTTGTGATACAAAATGAAAGATAACAAGCTGAGTAGCTAGCAGGTCCCCCACTAGAGGCTTTTTTTTTTATAAATATATGCTCATAATCCCAGTCAAATCACCTTTTCCTGCTTTTGTTTAAGAACTATTTTTTTCTTCAAAGAACC
>JAQQZZ010085145.1:0-18599 GCA_030265115.1 Mopalia vespertina
TTTTCAAAATAAAACAATAGAAGGCAAATAATGTTTATTTTTGTATGTTCGTGGTGCCCCTTTATTTCCTGTTGATGCCCTAAGCAGGTGCTCATTTTCCTAAATGGTTAACCCAGCCCTGGCTCAAATACACACACCCTCAGGCTCCCGGTCGTGGCTTAATGGGTAGCATGTCTGCTAACTAATCATACTTCGATGTACTGTCCACGAGTTAGAGTCCGCCTTTTGACCATCAGGTATATGAGTGAGTCACAGAATGTGGCTCTGGCAATCGCTGGGAAGATTTTTATAAGGTGTCGTGCAGGTTTTACAACGTATTTAAGCAAGGAACAGTGAGCAATGGACAATCCGTCGTCATATAAGTGAAATACCCTCGAGTACGACGTTAAACCCCAACCAACCAAACAAACAAAACTCTTCAGTAAGTATCGTTAGACTAAATATTAATTATGGACGCATTTATTTCATATATCTACAAACGATTTCACATCCTCTTTTCATTTGACATAAGTGTAAACGATCTTCCCTATGTTCTATTAAAATGTATTCTGCACATGTTGAATTATTTCCAATATATGTGAAATAAATTATTTATTTTACATATGTGAAATATAATTATACACAAGTAAAATAAAAACAAAAAGAAACCAAGATATGTAGATTAAAGGTAGACAGTGATAAAAGGACTTAACATACTATCTCAACATCCGAATAGATTGTGCCGGATTTACCTACTTGTGGGTCCTAGGCCAAGCTCATCAATGGGCCCCCACATTTATAGAAAATGTTGGCATGTTCTAGTATCCAATATATCCAGTGGTCCCCCAGATAGCCAACCCGTGGACCCTAGGCTAATCTCATCAGTGGGCCCCCATATTTATAGAAATGTTGGCATGTTTTAGTATCCAATATATCCAGTGGTCCCCCAGATAGCCACCCGTGGGCTCTAGGCTAATCTCATCAATGGGCCCCAACATTTTTGGAAATGTTGGCATGTTCTAGTATCCAATATATCCAGTGGGCCCCCAGATAGCAAACCCGTGGACCCTAGGCTAATCTCATCAGTGGGCCACCCAAATGTATAGAAATGTTGGCATGATTCGGTATCCAATATATCCAGTAGTCCCCGCAGACACCCGTGGGCCTATGCCTATTGGTAAATCCGGCCATGCTATTAGGTACTACCTCTATGATTAATAACTCCAGACTATTACGTCGTGGTGTGTTTACCTGTTGGAGAAATTATTCAATAACTCTGTTGCAAGTGTATTGCAATATTAGCCATGAGGGTTCAGTATATTTAGACATTAGTTGTTTGATGTTACCTCAATGAAAACCATGTTTTGGAGGCTGGGGGGGTAAATTTAAATAACAGCATCACGTGGTAGAGTGATCGCGCGCTACATTGGATACCGTAACTCCTTTTAAAAGCCTGAAGACAGTTCATACTCATGAGGTCCCCAGTGATGTTTTTATCCGACGGGTAATACGTTATCGTATATCAAAATAGCTATGCATCTGAGAGATTTAACGCCTCTACCTAGACTAAAAAGGTTAAATATTAATTGTGCTTAAGGCGTTCCATAGTTTAAGGGGTTGAATGAATCGAGATCTGTTTAATGTATCACGATACAAATCTTCTGTTGTCAGCGATCAGATTAAAGTCCATGGAATTGAGATACCTTTAATGGTTATTGTACAAGTCACATGAAAGCTTGCGCATGCCCTTAAGCAAACACTTCGAAGCAATGTTATTTCTGAACCTTCTCGCATGATGTTCGCAAAGAAAGTTTGTTTGTTTGATTGGGGTTTAACTTCATACTCAGGGGTATTTCACTTATATGGCGACGCATTGTCCACTTCGCACTGCTCTGCCTAATTACGGTGGAAAACCGAGAGGAAACCTCGTAAAAACCACCCCCCGCGATTGACGGAGCCACATCGTCTGACTCACTCATATACCTGATGGTCGACAGACGGACTCGATCCCGTGAACGGTAAATGGAAGTAGAATTAGTAAGCGCACACGCTACCACTAAGTCACGGTCGCGGGATCGCAAAGAAAGAAAAGAGCAGGTAGATACGAAATTGGTTCGTTTCAATGGTTAAAAGCATACAGTTGTAAACCTCCCAGAAATGTCCTATTTTTTTTATATATTTTCTGTGGGAAAGTACAATTTTTACAATATTTCTGTTAGTTAGGAATAACATTACCTAAGAACAGGTAAAAATTGATTCGAACGACATAACCAAACGGCTAAAGTTAAATACCTGTCCTAGTTGAATTCCCGCTGATAAGTTTCACAGAGTACAGTATAGTGACAACTCCAAAAAATGCCGAACAATTCATGTTGACTATATATTTCGGTTTATTTAAACCATCTTCAGTAGTCATTACATTGAACATGTTTCTATGCAAGAAACCAATTTTTCCAATGTACCTACTTAAAAGGATAAAAACAAAGGACATTCGAACTTGTTCTTAATTGCTCTTCGCTTTAGAATTCATGCTAAAACTTTCCAGTTGGGCCTACACCGTCAACAAAATAACCAACGGGCAGATGATGTAAACTTTCATACCAATGATTTTAATTTTTCAGAATATTTCTGAATATTTAGTTATCATTTTTAATTTACATTAGCAAGGTTAAAATGCTTATCTGAATCAAAATCGTCTTTTTAAACCTTTGTTTGTGTTCCGTTTGATTAGGGTTTTACGTCGGGTATCTTTTAAACATAGCCACGAGCTCACTTTGACCAATCAAATCATGTATTTCCAATCAGGAAACAGAACACTAGATCTCGTGGGATTTAAAGCCTCCTAGCGGTAACTATGGCGAATTGAATTAAGTCTGTTGACGCTATAGCGAATAGGTTTGGTGAATCAATTCTTCTGAGCAGAAATCATGAACTGAATGAAATCAAAATTAATTTTCTGAACATAAGGGTAAGTTGACAGAGATTACGGGGTATTTAAGATGGCTTAATGTTTTATCGATTCACAATGCCTTCTTTGTATCTCCCGATAAAGAAGAGTTCGCCTTACTCGCCAGAACAGACATAAACCTAGTCTGGCGCTAAATCAAAAATTTACCATTTTCGTTGCCATGGTATTAAATTAGTCGACTATAAGGACATCCTCCTATTGAAGCTGAACTGGCTAAATAAAGATACACAGTCATTGTGAATATTTTCTTCAATTTGTGCCGATAATCATTGCTTAACTCGCCGCGGATAAAATAAAAATTCTAGTTGTTCTGCGAGTGGTTAAGTATGGACATAACGTGTTTGACATACGGTATTTCAAAGGCGGAGATCCTGTGTCTTCTTTTAAGAAACCGTGCCATTTAAATTCATCTTTATGCGTTATGATAACGCAATAATAACAGGCGCTAAGACGATGGTACATTTCGTACATATAAGTCACATGATAAGCTTGATTAGCAGTGGAAGCGTCACGAAATGAATCTTCACGTGACCTGGAGGTTTCTCCTGCGTTTCCACCACATTTCAGCAAGGAACAGCGTGAAGTGGACCATCTGTTGTCACGTAGGTGAAATGCCCTTGAGTACGACGTTAAACCCCAATCATACAGACACAAAGTCATGTGACCTGCTGCTCTCACGGATTAGGGGCAAATCAATGGTGGTTCGTTGAAGCGTACAGTACAAGGCTTTGGCGTTATACAGTTACGACAATCGCATAAACACGTCGCTTTATGGCAAAAAATTCAACTTCGCTACGCTCACATAAATTTTAACAAAATGGTTGTCAAAGCCTTTTATGTCGAGGACTATAATATATCAGAACACTATATACGTATATATTTTTCGGAAAGTATGGATTCTCAGGAAGACAGATAAGTAGGCCCCTACGTTTGATAAAGGTCCAATTATATATTTCAAACTTGTTGCCAATTAAATAATATTTGCTGAAAAAATACAGTGCATATTTATGATTATTTCACGTTAAGCAAAAATCAGTGGCGGCGTTATCAGTGATGCATGAGGGGACAAATCCCGCCTTACAAATGCAAATAGGTTCATTTGGTAAAGATCCCATTATATATTTCAAACTTATTGCAAATTGAAATATGAAAAATACAGAGCATTTTTTATGATCACATAGAAGGCCATTGTAAGTCGCGGCTTCCTCAGCGGTGCAAGATGGGGCATACTATGTGCTCAGTCCCCACAAGAGCTGGCCAAATGTGGATGGAAATGCTCCCTGTTTGTGTTATAGGATTCGTTATATAACACAAACGCTCTGCAACGTAGCTGAAATAACGATGAATGGGACGTTAAGCAATGATCAATGTATCAATCGAATACGCTGTGCACACAAACACTAGGCGGTCTTCACTGACTATTTGTGCTATATATCAACATAGAACAAAGACAATTTTTACTATTGAGAAAGGTATATATATTCCAAGCCATAGAAAATTTGAAACTCACATGTGCAATCAGCTTGTAGGCCTATGTCTTAAAAGCAATATTAGCTAATTTTGTATGTGAAAGAAAGCTTTCCAAAAATGACAGCGTTATTTCACAAAGGGGTGTCACTGAGCTATTTGGACTGCCATAACAGTAATATTGCAATTTGTCTTTATGGTAAATTAGGTAATACCAAAAATACGAGTTAAATTGGTTTTTATTTTTCAATTTTATTATCTAAATAAATATTTTTGTTGTATACTTTCTTGAGGCTCTCGCGTGGGGAATTTGTTTGTTTGTTTGATTTGGGGTTTACGCAGCACTAAAGGTATTTTTACTCCCACGACGGCGTGCCAGCCCATAGGTGAAGGAAACCACCTCAGACACCACCGGCAACAAACAAAAACACCATAGGACAGGTAAATGAGTGAGTCACATGATGTGGCCCCGGCAATCGTGGGGGTGGTTTTTACGAGGTTTCTTCCCGTTTATCTACCGTGATTAGGCAAGGAACTGTGAGAAGTGGACAATCCGTCGACATATGAGTGAAATATCCTTGAGTACGATGTTAAACCCCTATCAAACAAACAAATATTTGTGTTTGCTATATAGCAAACAAAAATGTACACCTATTTTCAAAGCTTGAGAGAGGGGATATTGGTTTATTTATAGTAAAAAATAAAATTCATTTTTAGGCCCCCGATCATTTTCATACTACTGGTGAAAGACTGACTTCATATCATATCTAGATGTTAAGGAAGTTTAAAAAAAAAAATATGTGGTTTCAAAAATCGAAACATTCCACTTCCTCTGAAAGCAAACTAGTATGCGTATTAGTATACTTTCATACACAAATTACAACATAAATAGTAGAGCTATTTTCGTGGAAATTGACCTATAATATCATACTATTCATAAAAGCTTTAATATCAGCCTCTTCCTGAACGAGTTAGCTAATATTTCCTCTTCACTTAATTCTATTTTGACCCATACTCTGATTTTGTCAAGTAAAAATCTACGTGTACTTTAGCCGCACTTTAACACCGATTCCATTGATTGCTAGGGAAAACGGGCATCATCAAAATGGCCAGCCATTTGAAATACGGACACGGACTTTATTGATTTTTTTTGAAGATCGTGTATCAGAAGAAGCTGAGATCGTGAGGAGAAAAAAAGACAAGCCGTGTAAGGAGGAGAGTAATTGTGGATTCTCTAGCAGGTCCAGATTTTCATAAAGACTGCTTTATGTGTTTATCACTCGTCCGATGTTTACTCATTGTTAACACAGTTTAAATTCGTCCGCTACATTTCTAGGAAGTAGGGCCGTTTGAACCAATGTAAATAAGTACTCGATGTGTGAGAGTAGATTCTTCTGGTACTGCAAATAATATCAGGCTTCATGGTAGTGCGCTTAGATGAGTTTATTTTGCCAGGGCTGTGGGAAAGACGTATGTTTATGTATCCAAAGTGTAGAGATATTGAAGTTGAGAAATGAAGGAGGTCTACTTAATAAAGTAGATGTGTCCAGCAAATATAGCTGTCATGGATCATTTGGCTTTTATATTTGCAATTTTGCTGTACACCATTAAGTCTTTGCAAGTCAATGACACACCATGTTGGTCCTGATGCTCAGGGGTCAGTTGCTCGAAATGCTATGTCGCTAACACCAGATTAAATCGCTAATTGGGGATTAGAGATGGGCCTTAAACAAGACGTGACGTCATCTAATAGAAGATTAAATGTAATATTCCTCCAAGCAACCGGTTCCTGGAAACAAGATGATTTTGGAAAATAGAGTCAAATGATACTCCTTTTAAATGTTAAGCGTTCGTTATTTAACTAAAAGTACAATTACCCTAAATCACCTCCAATTTCGTCCATGACAAATCCTTACTTTTTGGGTTCTTGTGACAATATTACAGCATGTATTTGAACAAATTTATGTTTTCTTAGAAATGTTGATACTTTCTAACTGAAAAATTCATCTCCTGCCTCTCAGACACAATTTCCAAGTCTTTTAAATAGCTTCTAAAATAGTAATCCTATGGACGAATTTGGGGGTGATTTAGGGTATTAACTTTATTACTTATAAATAATACGAATTGGTAGAAAGAAAAAAATAATACTATTTTCAATTATGATAATTTACGTCCCATTTGACAAGTTCAATTTTAAATAGTTTTAGCACTTCCGTTGAAATTCTATCTTAAATATTCATACAATTTTTCCGCCGTTTACAAAATAACCGTTTACATAATTTACGTAATTTCCTCACAGTTTATTGCTAAAACAAGCTGAGTAGCTATCAGTTCCATCACTAAAGGCTTTTTAAATATGCTCATATTCCCAGTCAAATAACTTTTTCCTACTTATGTTTAAGAAGAGTGTGTTTCTTCAACGAGCCAATTAAGAAAGGTTTTGATGTTTATCACCATATTTGTGCAATATGGAATGTCGGCCATATTTTTTGTGAAACTTTGCGGAATTAGATAAATGCAATCCCATCTGTTTCTTAACGGGAGGAAACTCTTTTCCAAGCTTGAAATTAGTCAATGAATTTGTTCTCAAGCCTTGTGTTCATGTCACATACAGACGTAAATATTGCCAAATTATGCAATGGTGGCCATTTTGGTTTATCGAATTTGAAGATTGCCATACTAATTCGTCATCTTAAAGAGAGGAAGCACAGTACAAGTTTAAAGGTAATCGAATAATTTGTTCCCAAATTATAATTTTTACAGCACAAAGGCGCCAATATTGGAAAAATATGCAATGGCGGTCATATTTTTGTGCGTTATTTGGTGAAATGCAATCCTATTCTTCGTCTTAATAGAAGAAAACTAAATTCCGAGTTAATCGGTGAATTTGTTCGCAAGTTATCATGTTCACAAAACAAAGGCTTAAATATTGTAAAATCATACAGCGGTGATCATTTTGTTTTAGCGAATTTGGTGAAATGCAATCCGATCTGCATGTTGTCTTCACAGGAGGAGGCTATATTTCTAGTTTCAAGTTAATCCGTAAATTTATTACAGAGTTAATCCGTGAATTTATTCTCTACTTATCCGGTATGAATATTGTAGAATGATGTAATTACAGCTAGTTTGTTTTACGAAATTTGGTGAAATTCAATCCCATCCATTGTCTTAAAAACAGTAAGCTACATTCAAGGTTTGAAGTTAATCCGTGAATTTATTCTCTACTTATCCGGTATGAATATTGTAGAATGATGTAATTACAGCCATTTTGATTTACGAAATTTTGTGAAATTCAATCCCATCCATTGTCTTAACAGGAGGAAGCTACATACCCAGATTCAAGTTAATCGATGAATTTGTTTTTAAGCTAGCTAGCGTGTTTTTAAGCATTTGTGACGGATGGACGGACGTACGGTAGTGGTGGACAAAAAACTCGTTGTGTACGTGGGGTGATCGCATGAGCTTCAGACCTGGGCACAAAATCCCCAGAATAAACTGCAGACCACCTAGACCAGCGATTTGACGCCTAGTCTAACGTGTGTGCTTTTTCTATTCTTTGTTTGTTTAATACATTTAAATACAATAATCGAAACTCATGAACTGAAAAACCTTATAATAACAAGCTCTCTGAAGCAAAGTCTAATAAAATTTAACGCAATTATAATAATAAAAAACAACAACAAAAACAACAACAAAAAAACAGTTGCATATGCAGGGCACAGCCCGTCTCGCGAGTGATGTGAGGACGTTAGGACGTTAGGATGTATATATTTTGAATAATTGAATAGAGAAAAATTTGCTTGCATGTAATAATCAATCTTAGTGAATTGATTATGAAGATAAACTGTCTAATTGACATTAATTTTGACGAAATCAGACTAATTACCACAGGTTCTTTCAGAAACACGTGTCAAAAAACAATTATTTTTTTTCTTTGATTCTATTCTTATACTTCCTGTTTTGCGTAGCGCTTCTCATGATCAAAGCTACAAATGACGGAAGCGGAAGTCAATGTAGGTCGGGTTACCTCCCTTATAAGAACTCTCTCGTGCTGTATCGGTTAATAATTTTGATTATTTCTTTCTTTTTGCAATATGTGTGTTGTATTATAAATAATGTAGAGCCTAAAACCCCGAAGCCAAATAAAGCCAAATAAAATGGAGCAAGTAAACGTTCGCTTTGAGGTGGCGGATCT
The DNA here is from genome assembly GCA_030265115.1 of Mopalia vespertina. Classification (NCBI taxonomy): domain Eukaryota; kingdom Metazoa; phylum Mollusca; class Polyplacophora; order Chitonida; family Mopaliidae; genus Mopalia; species Mopalia vespertina. The sequence goes on from JAQQZZ010085145.1 coordinate 8,610, forward strand.
GTCTGGGCTAGCCAAAGATTCTGCTATTCGAAGTGGCTTGTGAAAAGTCTTGGCTTATCTGCGAAGTATATGCATATCTCACAAAGCACCATCTTATTAAGTCGATATATAAAGACTTCGATAAATCTATCTATTTCTATTGTGAGTCCGTCGTACAGACGCTTTTTGAGTTATATAGTTGACTGTTTTTTTTTTTAAATTTTTTGGTGATCTGTTTTATGTCCGTTGATCGTGTTTATGAATAAATAAAAATATCTGTTTGTTTGATTGGGATTTAACGTCATTCGTATGGTTATATCACTCATTTGACGGCATGCCAGCTCAATTGGTGTAACAAACGGCATTGACACCCTTGCCTCAAACAAAGGCAAGAGTACCGGACAATCACAATACATAACAACAAAGAAACAACAGAACAGCCAGAAAGTTCCACGGGACAGTTAACCGAAATAGTATAAGCCCTTGACACCAGATTAAATCGCTAATAGCGGATTAGATATAGATCTTCAGCATGGCGAAACGTCATCTAACAGAGGATTAAATGTAATAGCACTTCGAGAAACCGGCCCTTTCTTAATTAATCACAAATATATAAATACAAAAATACAAAACAGTAACTATGCTATTTTCAGATGAAAATCCAGGCTTTGTCAGTAAAATTGAAATTAAAAAACTGTGTAGTAAAATTGGACCAAAGACCTACCACCACACCGACCCTCAAAGCGTCGGACTGTTGTTCATGAAGGCCACATTTCGCATTAATTTTGGCATAGATTTGCGAATAACAGACATGTGGATTCAAGTTGTATTTAGGAATGCTTTTGACCAATAAGGTTGATGGTCATCTGTTACACTTTCATCGTAAACCACAGTAGACAGTTGATAAATCAGATTTTCAGCTTGCGTATACAATAGCCGTCAGACAATTGTCTGGCGCCTTACAAATTGAATTTCTGTTTAACACTAACGCAAATTGTTAACTAAACGAATTTCTGATTTGTAGCGCTTACCCTGACTATTCAATTCTATAAAACAGGCAGTAATCTCACTGAGCTCCTGTTGATGAAAAGGGAAGAGGACTTAAAATGAATTGAACATATCCTGGTGCGGTGGTGGTGCATGGTGAAGGCGGTGCTTTAAATTACTGGCGGCAACGTTCCGCTCGAGTGAATAACATGCACTGTCAGGACACGTGAGCGAATTAAACATGAATTTCATTCAGCATATAACTAACTATCTAACAGCCATAAAAGGAAAGTAATAAAACATTAAATCTTTATTGAAACCTCAAGAACAATCTTCTTAAATTGTCTCATTTGATCGGCCAAATATATATGAAGCGAGATTTTACCACAGGCAACATTTCCGAAAGACTAAGAGGGGGCTTGCAATAACATGTTTAGCTGGAGAGCATATCTCAATTATCAACCAATTCATTCCCGGATAACATTAGAATGACCACATAATCCATAAATATGTTTGGAGTGCTCTTTGTCATCAAGACAAATTCCATCTCCTATTCCTTGAAATTTATAGAATAGTCCGCTGGCACTTTTTTCGAGGAATATTCCTTTACTTTTTCGTTAAGATTTTACGGAATATTTTCTTTTTCAGTGCAGGTAGGCACACCCTGTAGCTATATCCTTATAATTCTATACACACTCCGGGCAATTTTACTTAACTTCATCCATAATCAATTTTCCATATCATGTCGTAAGCATCCTCCATATCCAGAAACACCTATAGACCCGCTTTCCCCTTTCTGATTTCGTGTATGCATTTAGAGGCCGATGTTTAATTATACACACTCAAAAGTATACATTGGGCATGCAATGTAAAACAACTTACGGTGCTTTGTTGTTGTTATTTTGTTTCTCTTAGTTTCGAAGACAATCAGCTTTCTTTTGTATCGCAAAACGGTAAATACTTTTATTATTTTGGTGTTAACTAATTGTGGCGTATAATTGATTTACTTTGTTTTGTTTGCTTGCTATTTTTTTATTGGGGTATAACAACGTACTCAAGGGTATTTCACTTATATGACGAAGGATTGTCAACTTCACTTCACTTCCTAATTACGGTGGAAACTCGGAAGGAAACCTCGTAAAAACCACCCCCGCTGGAGCCACATCGTGTGACTCACTCATATGGTCGACAGACCGAGTCGATCCAGTAAAAGTTAAATTGAAGTAGGATTAGTAAGCGCACACGCTAACCCTAAAGCCCCGCCCGTGGACCGATTTACGGAATGATTTTGAAAAAAAATAATTTATTTTTATTTACACAGATGTAAGAGTTTCTCTAAATTTAACCCGTGATAACAAGGTGATTAGCAAACAAAGCCGTCATTCTGAAAATCGGGATCTGCTACAGAAACAAGCATTAGGCTGCTTTTGGAACTGATATTACATCTTTCAGATACCCAATTTTCATTTAAATCATTAACGTCCGCGTCCGTTTTTTTTATATGATTAGTCAATTTCATGAAACTCGCTTTTCTTGGCTGGTCGTACCGGACTACTTATGAAATAGTGCTTGGTGGAAACGTGAACGTGAAAATGTTGAATGATTCCTCGGAGTAATAAACTGTGATGTTCGCATTTTATTATGTAGCACCATGCAATACCTGTCGGCAGAAATGAATGGAGGGCTTTTATCATTGTCTGCACATGCCGCTTACAGTGAGTATCATTTGTTGCTGAAGGCTGACTTGGCAAATACTTTATTGGGGTCAAGTGTTTGTGAAAACGTCTGTGGTGTTTATTACCGCTTCCACAGAAGGAATTATTTAATTTTTTAATCTACACTTATGTAAACATCATTTCTCCCGTGTTTATTTATAGTGTATCAGACAGATTTTTTTCTACTTTTTTTGCGGGGTCGGGTGGGGGTGGCACTTCCAGTAACGCAAATCCAACGCTATGAACTGTGACAAAAAGAGTTGTGTAAAAGACGTCCTGACTATATGTTTAGTTAACAGACTGTTTAAAGACACTTGTAAGAAAATTTGACACATACGGGGTAGAAACTACGCAACACATTTCCATTCAACTCCATCAACAGAAATAGCGCTCAATTTTGTTGCTGAACAAGATTTGTAAATTATAAGACGCCTAGGGGGCGAAGGCCTCTGAGTTTGACAAAAGGTTCGATATCTGAATGCAAACATAGTCATCTTTGGCATTGATAACAGCCGGATCGTTTCCTTAATGCGCATGATCTCTAATACCATAGCTGTGCGAATTGTAGTTATTCTGTGTTAGCACTGGGCGAGATTTGTGTTCTATGTGGTGACTATAGCGAACTCTTCTGTATCAGGAGATACAAAGAAGCCATTGTGAATCGATAAAACATTAGGCCACCTGAAATACCAAGTAATCTCCGCCAACTTATCATTTAATTGAAGAATTCATTTTTATGGCATTAAGTCTATGGATTTCTTTCAAAACAGCGGATGCATCAATACCAATACACAATACCATCAACGGACTTAAGATTCTATTCGCTATATAGTTACCGCCAGGTGGCTAAGGCTCAAGATATCTCTTTTTCATCTTTCTGATTGGATATAATTATATGATGTGATTGGTTATTTTAACCCTGTGGTTATCTTTGAAAACGGTTGATCCCTAAATTAACCCACTAACCTAATTAATCTTAATTACAACTAATAAAAGGTTAGTCACTAATAATTCTACCAAAAATAGCCCCTGTAAATCTAAACGACTTTCTCAGTCTTTACTATATTTATCTGTAAAAAATATTGAAGCTCTGTGTTTGTGGTCGCCGCACATCTTTATTATGAAGGGGGTATATTATATATTACATCTTACGATCTCGGAGTGGCGATATCGGGGTTGCAGTGTGAGAGATATATAACCATAAAAATACAAACCAAGTATATTTTGAATGAATGAAGAGAAAATATGCTTGCTTCCATCGGATCTCGAAGCCGGACCTTTGGGTTACAGGCCCAACACTCTACCGCCTGAGCTATACAGACGCTCTCGGCAGAATGAGTCACGAATTCTAACCCAGTGAAGGCGGCGATGTTTCTCTCTACTTAAAGCACGGACACAGGGACGCTAAATTAGCATCTTTTTGATCAAGATATTACTCACAATTGGTTTTTGTTTGAGTAAATCCGAAAGCCTGGTTCTGGCATGTATATATTTTGAATAAATGAAGAGAGAAACATTTGCTTGCCTCCACTGGGATTTTATAGGTATGCAGCATGGATTGAATATATTTATTTGTTTGGTTGAGGGTTAAAGCCGTCATTAAGGTTATTTCACTCATATAACAGCGTTTCAACCAAATTGGTGGTCGGAACTACACGTGACGCAACGGGCAACAAACTACGACAACGCCAGACAGTCACAATAGATGTCGCTATACAATGACACCTTTCTAAAGTATAATCGATTTTTCTTCCTACGCAAAAACGTCGACTCTATTAAGATATACCCGGGCCATCTTGTTTTGCTCTTCTTTTATTGGCTGATCTGTGGCAAACATCGACCCAAATATTGGCGGAAATTAATGCGCGATGGCCGGGCATAGGGTACGAGAGTTATCTTAGTCTCGTCCACTATAGAAACTATCGCGAGACTACGATTGACAATGACACAACAAACAGATCGGTTTCGCCTTGCTCCTTGTCTCCGAGAGTAGCCTACCAGGGCAACAGGACAGGCGCTTAAACCACCCTCTAAATAGAACACTACTTTACATGTAGACTTATAATATATGCTCAAACGCGAGCTTGTCCTTCACCGAAATTGTCTTTTTTAAAGAATATTACAAAAAATTGTAGGCGTCTTTGTTCGTCTCACGGTACGTATAAAAATTGTTAAAAAATGCCCATCAAATGTGTCATCTATGTCAAGTTGTTTTACGATTTTTGTATTTAGTCTACATCCATAAGAAGCTCTTTGTTTGTTCATTGGTGCCAAATTAGGGACATGCGTGAAGGTACATAAGTAATATGTGGACTTTGACAAATGGCTTCGAATTGAGTTGTGACGACGACGCGTTGACTATATTTGTAACTATCTGACGGTTTAGAGACATTTCTGAGAAAATTTGGCACACGCTGTTAAACTGCACAACATATTTCCATTGAACTCTGTCAAAGGTAAAGCTCCCTGGGATGGAACAAACGTAGCAAACCCCGTGGTCGCAAGACTGCCGTTATCAACTAGGGTCGAAGGCTGCTTCGAGCACATTTTCACTTTAGTGCATCTGAGGGTGTTAACCAGTTAGATTCACAACCGATTGGACAAACGGAGTGTTATGGTGTTTGTATTCTTAGCGTGAAAGGGAACGGAAAGACACAACACTGGACTTCATAGTTAAATTATATAACCTATCAAACTGTTAACAAAATTGTTATTAGACTTTTTCTTTTATAGATTTTCTTATTTTGCGCTGAAAGCCACTTACATGTTGATGCTGTTCGTTAAATATATGGTGAACATGTTACGCCACATTTATTGTAGTCGCTGAAGGGAATCTAAATTATTATGTTGTATATCATGAAGTTGCATATAACTTTGTTCTTTATATGTGCAGTTTCTGCATGATATTGCTTAAATTGTGAGTAACTTGGTACAGTCTTATATGATGAAAAGATGGCATAAATACTCCACCATACATTTTACTTTCGGCCCCCACAGTTATATGGGTTCCTGTAGAAGGGAGTAACCAGACAGTTATGGTGCTATAGGGTCATACTTGTATTTGATCACTCAGAGGGGAAGATGCTGTGTAATTTTAAACAGATCTCGATTCATTTAATCTACGGAAAGCCATGAGCGCCATTAATATTTAATCTTTGGAGGCATTGAACCTCTGAGGCGGTCAGTCATGTTAATAATTCAGAAGACTTTTACCTCGTGGATAAAAACATCAGTGGGTTTCTCTCGGGCATAAAATGTCTCCAAGCTGACAGAATACGTCACTGTAGCCATGGTCTCTCAGTCACGTGGGGCTGTTATTTTAATTTATCGCCCAGCCCCAAGACATGTTTTTTCCCCAGAGTAAATTGAACTTTTGTTGGCTAAAGAAGCAGTTGATTAGCGTTGTCTTACAGTGATACTTAAAAACAATTTATTACACAAAAATAAACTAAAATTCAGTAAAATTATGTTAAGATAATCGGTTGTTCGTGCTTTGTTTATTTATGAAAGAATTTGTTTATTGTATTCTCGTCGCATAAACTACTTAGATCAAATACAGCATTTTTAATTTAAAATTGTAAGAGCCTACTACCAATCACGAGTTCTTGTTGACATTGATGTAAGCGATTCTACTTATGGAGAAAACTCATCGACAAATTTAACCCACGTTAATACGGAGTAAACATTGAACGAGTGATAAACAAATAAAGCACTCTTTATGAAATTCCGGATCTGCTATAGAAACGACCATTATTTTCTCCTTACACGGCTTGTCTTCTGTCGTTCGCGATCTCAGCTCTTATCGATACACAATCTGGAGATGAATCAATAAATTCCACGTGTCCGTATTTCATACAAATGGCGATTTCATGATTCCCAGTTCCAGGCAATCGACGTAGGTCGGCCTATTCGGTGTACAAATTGTTAATAATGACTCGACGCCACTGGCAACAATCAAAGACAAGATATAACAAATACAGGACAACCACAGGACGCAATATAAATAGAACATAAAAGATCGACCTTAAGTTGCCCCTTAACCCTGAGAGCACCAGAGCAACACGAATGATAATGGCTTGTTGAAGAGTGCTTGACTGAACAAAAAAACGGTTTTAAGCAATTATCACAAACTGAAGGCTTAATGATTGTCAGCCAAAGCACTAACCACCTTCCCCCAACGTCTTTGCACAAACAATTGTTCCACATACTAGAACCATTTAAGACTTGCATCCGATACTGCAACGATCACTACTCGTGCCATACAAAATGCTTTCTGATCTATAGTATTAACGAAGCATATCGGTTAGTAATCTTGGGATTTATTTTATCGTATTATAGATTCCAGTAGATTCCATGTGTTATATATGCTTTGTTTGTTTCTATTGACTCTGGTGGTGATTTCCAACAATCACTGGGCTACACATTTCAATATGATTGAAATAACTTCAAGTAAGACGCAAAATACAAATAAATCTCTCCATGTCGATTGTATTAAGGGAGTGTGTTTTTCTTGTTTAATCTCTGTATGCGCCACATGCCTATTTGCGCTATGTCGGTTTACAGTGACTTCTAGTGACTACACGCTCTCTAGTGACTAAACAATTTCCATTTGATGCACACTTTCTTGTTGTTGCGCACTTTCTAGTGAAAACACACTTTCTACTGATTACACACTTTCTAGTGTTTGCACACTTCCTATTGAATACACACTTTATAGCGAATAAACACTTTCTGGTGACACACTTTCTAGTTGCTGTACACTTTCTAATTATTGTGTTCATTATAGTAACAGCTCAATTCCTTTTCGTTGCACACCTTCTAAGTACTGTGCACATTGGGGTAGCTCCTAACATCGTATTTGCTGCACACTTTCTAGTTGATGCACACTTTCTAATTACTGTGTTCATTATAGTAACTGCTCAATTCCTTTTCGTTGCACACTTTCTAATTACTGTGCACATTGAGGTACCTGCTAACAACGTATTTTCTACACATTTTCTAGTTGATGCACATTTTCTTGTTGCTGCACACTTTCTAGTTGCTGCACACTTTCAAGTTGCTGCACACTTTCTAGTTGCTGCACACTTTCTGGTTGCTGCACACTTTCTAGTCGCTGCACACTTTCTTGTTACTGTGCACATTCCAGCAACTGGTCTACTGTAAAACGTTTAGTGAAATGACACAATGAATTACTGTAAGACTTGGAGTACAAGGTTGAAGTCAAATATCATAAATTGCGCACAACAAAATACATATCATGGTTTTTATTATTATTAATTTTCATTTTTTTCGACGATCACAATTTTATCAACTCCGTAAAGTATGAGAAGCTCTTAGTGGCATTAATAGTTAAAGTGTTGAGACTTTTACGGGAGTTTCTGAATTCCGAAGGTGATTCGCCATTTTAATATTTGAGTAGATTTTACCCAGGGGATATAAACATAAAGTGTCTCTCTGCCGAACGAGGTCGCCACGTGAGGCAGTTATTAAAATCGATCACCCTCCTCTCAGACGTGGTTTTTATTATGTTTACAAACGGGAGTATATAAATATTTAAAAGTAGGCCCTAAAAGGATAGAACAGTCCGTACAAAATCAGCTAAAGATATCTTCCACTCTTTATAATGATCTATTTTTTCTTCTTCTATGTATCAACCATTGGTGTAATTTGATCTATTTTTAACAAAACCCCATAAATTTCTCGGGGGTAAATGCACAACTGGCAATTGCAGGCTTATCTTGTCAGAGGTAACGTGATCATGCGCAAGAAAACAGGAAGTGGTTAGGTTGTATAAATAGATGACCAATGGCGCTTAGATGCTATTCAGAAAGAGAAGATTAAAGGCTCCGGAAATTCAAGTATTCTAATTTCAGACGATTTCATCCTGGATGATTTTTATACTAGGTGACAGGAAGTAAAATTGAAAATAAATTGTAATATAAATTTGAGATATTCTATAGAACTTGAGAATTAACAAAAAAATTACTCGTTCTAGAGTTACACAATGCAGAGCTATTTTCCAGAAAGATAGAGACTTATTCGAATTGGGTATGTCACGAAATTTATATTACCCGGATAATAACATTATAAACAGGAGATCATAAAATTCTGGATATGGCGAGAGGCTGGTATATAGTTTATGAAACGGAAACTAACTTTGTCAGTTTTATGACCATCATATTTTGAACGAGTTTTATTTTTATAGTTTGTTTATTACATAACGTAATTGTACCGACCCGGTTTATTGTATTGATGGAACTCAGCTTCTTGATGATGGTGGTCCAAAGTGACCATCTAATTTTTGTAACGCAATATCCGTCATGACGACGAAGATAAGCAGTTTAATCATATCTTACCGTTATGTTTTTTTTAAAAATCATTATTATCTTTCAATGAATACTGAAAAAGAACTAAATAATACATTTTCATGATTGGTATAAACATGCGTCAAGTTACCAGGTTTGCTCACTTTGTCTATAGTGCCCGCTCTCTGGCTCGGTAGGTCTGACAGATCACTGTTTAATCCCGTTCGATCCACGGTATTCCAGAAGCTCCTGATTGTGTGTGTACGAGTGTTGTGGGTGGAAGGGAGTGGGGGTTACGCGGTTTCCACTGTTTTCGGCTCACCCAATAAGTTGCATTTGCGCGGTGCGATTTGTAGTAACGATATTGCGGGATTCCCCTTAATGGTGGCGTTTTCATTAGTTGACTAATTTCTACATTTTTTCTCCACCAATCATAATTCCTCAAATAAGGGGACATCCCAGAAGTGCAAATCACACCGTGGGAATGGACCTGTATCCGTACGAAAAGCGCCCCTTACATTAAAACAGAACTCCATTAACACTTATCTCTCGACGATTAATGCAAAATGGCCAAGGATTGGAATTTATAAAAACAAAATCTCCTGAACACTACCTTAACGTATATAGGTGGTGTCCGTAAAATGTATGGTGGACGTTTTATGACATGTGTATTTCTAACAAATAAAATTAGTCCAAGTTACTCATAATGTTAAAAGAGTAAAAGAGAGACTGTACAAATATACAGAATAAAGTTATAAGTTTTGAACGACATTTAGAAGTGGGGTAACATAATTGTAGAATTTCTGGATAACCACTTCGATAACGTTTCGATACATATGCCTGTATCGTCATCAGGTGTAAATTAACTAAACAAAATAAGAGAGATAGAAGTTTTATACCAGTATAAAGTAGTTAAATATTAAACATGGTCAAATGTTCTCGTGAACAGTGTGGACCATAAACACAGATAAACTATCTAACATGCTACATGTATAATAAGAGGA
>JAQQZZ010085156.1:0-18593 GCA_030265115.1 Mopalia vespertina
TCAACAGTTAAACAGTGATTAAACAGAATACCAAATATCATGTTCTTATCTTCATTCATTAGAACATGGCATCACTGAAGATGATGCACAGTTACTTTATTCCAGTAGTATATTACAGACTTGGCATATGTCAACATGTATAAGTAGGCCTACATAATATCAGAAAATGAGTGGAGAGAAAAGTAATATAGAGACAGTGCACATCCCTATATTTCAAATCGATGTAGATAAGGCAATTAGCGATACACTGATGCTTTATAAGGTTTGGCTCAAGCAGATCTTGGAGTACTTATATAACTGTTTGCTCGGTCTTTTGCCTCTTTGTGGGAGTCGGCATTGATTCGCGGTTGTTTACTATTATGATCTAGGTCACAAGTGTTTTACAGTACGGACTGAATACTTTTCAACTTCAACAAATAAACATAAAATTAATTTATTTGTAAATAAATACAAAGGTTTTGGGTTCGATTTAATGTTTAAATTATATTTAAAAATTAACCTATCAGAAAACCAACTGTACGATAACCGGGCCATATGACGGCCATTTTTTTTTTTACATTTTTGCAACGGTTAACATGCACTGTTACCAGACTATCTAGCCGTGGTCGAAGTTAACGCGAGAATAGTCTGGTTCACGCGAGACTACTGTCTTCTATGTTGATGCTGTAAGTCGCATGTAAACAGGGGAAATTGCAATTCCACTCAAAGTTTATTATTCGAATGTTGTTTGTTGATCATGCGTGCATGTATCCGTTGGTCATGTAAAAATACGCAGTCGGGAAACTTCGGTTCGTCGGTGGAAATCTTCGGTTTTTACAAACCAGAATTGAGAAGCAGCTCTGTGATTGGTCAATTTAAGAAACCAATCGACATTGTAGGTTGGGCGATTGCGTTAGATCTCAATTATAGCGACAAACAAAACACGGGGAGTGCTTTTTGAGATCTGATTTTAATTAAATTGTATTGGAATACTAAAGGAATTATGTCTTTCTTAGAGCCTTTACCCGTTTCTCAATTTAAACACATAGGATACAATGTTTGACGAGTTTTAATCCAATAAGCTCCAGTATCTAAACCTGTCTGATTGGTTTTCTCTTAGACGTAAGAATTTCTGTGGGAGTGATTTCCGAATGATCTGTAACTCCTGTTTTTAACTACGGACTGAATGATTTTCAACCTAATCAAATAAACGCCAAATTAATATATTTGTAAAGAGATACATAGGATTTGGGTTCGATTTAATGTTTGAAATATTTTTTTAAATTAACTTATCAGAAAACTAACTGTACGATAAACGGGCCATATGATGGCCACTTGTTTTTGTTTTAATTTCTTGGCTAAAACGCTACCGTCAGACTGTCGTGTCGTGGTCGGAGTTAACGCGAGAAGAGTCCGGTTTACGCGCGAGCGGTGAGACAAACCTCGTGTCAGTGAATGTTTTCAGCATATGTGCTTTCATTGGGCTCTCGTTACACTGTTTGTTCTGTTTAGTTGGGGTTAAACGCCGTGTTTAAAGTTATTTGACTGACAAGACGGAGTGTAACCAAATGGGCGAAGAAAACCACCGTCTTAACCACTGGCAACAAATAAAAATAAGATAAAACAGAGCAGGAGAACTACACGACAATCACAGTACGTAATACAAAGACATCACAAACGGGTTCATGCTGCCCCTTAGCTTTGAAAGTACCAGGGCAATAGAAAGTACACCCCAAACACTTCGCCGCTCGTAACACATATAATGCGTGACAGACTAGACCGAAAAAAAAATATTTTTAGGAAATGTGTAAAATTAAGCGGAATTAAGATGAAAGATGGCCAATTGAAAGCTGGAGGAGACATGGCAATACTATATTCCACATGGGAAGGACAACCTGTGCTACCCAGAAGATTATAATTGTTTACTTTTCTAGTTTTTTCCCCAATTATTATTGAGGATACTAAAATGTACTTATAATACTATAAACTCAGTCCAGTTGTTGTGTAAATCAGTTCCTTGTGGAACTGGAAAACACCAATATAACTATACAGCAACAACAACAACATGTGCTGGTCCGTGTGGAGCTGTGTCTAACGCATATATCTTGTTATCTGTACAAATTACATAGCGGTAGTGTTATAATTAATACATATGTTGTAAAATTTGAAACGAAAGTATAATTTAGATCTGCTTCTTGAAACTGCTCATTCCGACAATCTCGCCAGAATTTCCGGCCAGTCACTCGTGTCACTCAGAGCTTGAGCCAATGTTGTTGACTGTTATAGGAGAGGGGTGGTATATAAGGAGGTTTCCTCGACTTGTTGATGGGGATTTGTACAGTATAAGTGTAGTAACAGTAAGTTCAATAGCACATTTCCTTATCCGATCTACTTACTACATTGGCGGCCATACAGCGTTTCTGTCAACCTGACGGTAAGTTCACATTTCTATGAGTTTCACATGAGTAGCCTGTGCCAATACAAACAAATGGACCTTGGGGACCAAATGAATGAAGAAAAAATCCTTTAACAGCAGAGTATGTTTCATGTTATTTACAATTTAAATTTTGCCCAGCTAAGGTTTGTTAGGTGGCTAAATTAAATCATATGGTAAACATTTCATGCGGGGCTATGTGGATTTTGAGACAAACTGCCTCCGCGTTAGGGATCACGTGACAAACATCCATAGTCTGGTACCCTGCCCCTAAAATCATGCCTTGGTCGCTTGTTAGGGGGAGAAAATCAGCCTCAAGCAGACATGTCCTTCCATATCGCCAGCTAACCGCTTGAAAGCATTTTAAATCGATCCTAATTTAAGCGAGGGGGTATTACTGATTACTGATTGGTTTCAACTTGAAAATGGACGTCGGTTTTATGAATCGATCTAACCCACAAGTGTTCAATGTTCACAGAAGAAAACGAGATCGTTTAAATCAAAGTTAGGTCTTATGTATACAATTGTTATATGCTGGAAGATGAATTGAAGAAATGGGATAGAGTTCGCTTAAATCAACAGGCTATGAAGACTTTAAGAGCGTAGCTATCTCTTGTAGAGTTGACCACAGACCAGAAGTGAGAATGTTGTGGCGCGGTCCACTTGAATTTATACGCAATGGCTTTGAATATTATGGATTATATGAATAATGCGGTTTGTCAGTAAATTAAAATTGCGTACACATATTTGTTTGATTCTTTAATCGTCCATGGGCTGTAGGAAGCCTAAACTGTACCACGCATGTCCATTGGATGTCTTTTTAACAAAGCATGCAGATTGTGGATGTCTGAACAACCTCGGCCATTTCCGTACCGTAGATAATCTCTGATAGAAAGCTTCATTTCAGGGGAGGTAACTCACATGAATTTACTTTTACCATATGACTGAGTTATCCACGTGTTTATTGTTTACGTCTGAAGGCTATTCCTGTGTTGATATGATGACGTCATTGGAGCTACATCATTATTAAAATACTAACAGCGGACGAAATTTGAATTATTTGCAACAAGTCATACATAAAAAAGGTATAATGTTTATTTAAATGAGATTTTACCCGAGAAACAGGCTTGTTTGATGTGGGTTTTTTTATATACAAATCCGCGAAGTACTTTGGTTGATTTCCCCGCATGCGCACAAAACATCCGGCGAACATTACACGTTGTCGTGTAATATTATTGCTTCCACTCACCTCCGAGATAACTGTACCGGTACGGAAAGTGTCGAAGGATGTTCCGACATGGAAGTCGACTATACCCTATATCATGGAGGTAAGACGTCGACGGTTTTAATCAAATATAAGTTCTATGCTCAACATCTGTTAAAGATGTGTTGATGCTTATTGAGGTCATGCTGTCAAATTTCAGCCAGGGACTGTTAATAATCATAAATAGTCTCTCAATGAAACATAACGTGATCAAATCATTCAGTCGTTAATTGCCACTTCAGATTGGCCGTACTTGACTTTCTGCGTCAGTCGTATTGCTTTGCGGTTGAGATATTGTTTTGTTTATTTGCTCGTTTGTTTGTTTGTTTGTTTGATTGGGATTTAACGTCGATCTCAAGGGTATTTCAATTATAAGGCGACGGATTGTCCACTTCACACTGTTCTCTGCCTAATTACGGTGGTAAACCAAGAGGAAACCTCGTAAAACTCACCCCGTGATTACCGGAGCCACATCGTGTGACTCACTCATATACCTGAGGGTCGATGCCGTGAACGGTACATCGAAGAAGGATTAGTAAGCGCACACGCCACCCACTAAGCCACGGTCGCGGGCCTGGAATGTTGTTTTGAATTTGTTTCGTCTGCGTCTTGTGTTCTCTTTTGTTTTTTTGTTTTTGTTTTGCCGTTGAGTGAGATTTGCTTCCCCAATGTGACTGGAACTTTGTTGTCGAAATTGTTGGTTTAGGGCCAATTCCCCTGTATGGATTTCAAGGTCCGTCAATGTCATCATTTATTTTAATTCGACATGCATTATCATATTTTAACAATAAATACTGACATAATAATAAAATACTAAAAATACACTATATAAGTAAAATATAAGATAGGCATATTATATATAAAAAAACCTAATATATTGTGATTTGCACGCCGTCATAGGAGTGATGTAATCCTAGACACGGGGTTAAAACCTAATGAAACAAAAATCTTTGTTTTAAATACGTCATTTCTTGTACAGACTAGAAATAAACCTAACTGTACATAGAACAAACCACAAAAAACGTAACCTATTCAGAACCTTGGGCTCGGTTTCTCATTACATGGGACGAATACGTTAAAATAGGTCTAAACCAATTTCTGGAAAACGAAAGGGCTACAGACAGTTTACAATACGAAGAAACAAATTTGTAAAACAACAAATGAGTAGGGATTTGAAAGTGTATCCGTTAAAACAGATTCCTGGGAGAGGTAACACTTACAAATTATACCGTAGATGTATGACAGAAACAAACCACCTTTTTAAACCAAAAAGGAACACAAGCTATATTTTGTAAAAATATTTATAAGACAGAAATCTGTTTCTGAAACCAGAAAGAATAAAATGGATCGTAGCTTTATAACAGTTGAACCCAATTTCTGTATATGTAGTATAATCTAAAATTTCACAATTTGGAAGCCGGACAGAATTGGAGCGATCGTTGCTTTATAACAGCTGAACCCAATTTCTCTATACGTAGTATAATCTAAAATTCCATTATTTAAAAACGAAAAAGAACTGCAATATCCCAAACTGATAACGGGGAAAGTGATAACTGTACATCCTCTCCAAATGTAGGCATATGTGTTTTCTTTCCCCAAAGGGCTCATTTGGATGACGTGAAATAACAGATATAGATAAATCACCGATTTTCTTATCAATAATTTATATGTGAATCACGTTACATACTAGAGACCTGCAAAATAAAGTCAAGGGAATATTTTGTGCCGACCAAGTTGGGACCGGAAATAGGATGTATGCCATCTTGTTACAAAATATAAAAAATACATGCTGCATTTATAGCTTCAGTGGGATCACGATACCGGTACGCATTTAATGTCATTTTAAACCATATCGATGCGAAATCATAAAACACTAGACCCTATACGACACAAAGTTTATTATTTAAAACTTGATAATTAGTGAAGACTGTTGGTTTATTTGCATGTTTGTTCATTAAGTCGCTACTACAAATTGTGGGAATGCAGGTTAACCCAGAAGTGAAATGTGTTTTACCGGACAGACACACTCATGTTAAAGATCCTAAAGTACAACGACCTGACTGATATGTCAATAGTTCAAGGTCAAACTTTACAAGATAAAACAAATCTCTTTCAAATAAATGTTGTCCCTAATACTTAATTATTTATATCGAATTGCTTTTTACCTGGTTACATGTTGGGTTTCTTCGTCGAGTTCTCTTCCAATTTGTTTTTTTTTATCCAATTCTATAGGACACAAATTACAGTGAATTATTTATGTTGAGACGGATGTTCCATTATATCTAATAAAACCATCGACAAAA
Organism: Mopalia vespertina; assembly: GCA_030265115.1. Classification (NCBI taxonomy): domain Eukaryota; kingdom Metazoa; phylum Mollusca; class Polyplacophora; order Chitonida; family Mopaliidae; genus Mopalia; species Mopalia vespertina. The sequence continues at coordinate 5,981 of JAQQZZ010085156.1, forward strand.
AGTGTACTAATGTCAAAATTTATGGACGGCTAACTGTGAAGGATAAAAGCCTGTCATGTTTATTTTATTCGGTTTATTACTGCATTACGAAATGAGCTATAACTTATATTCACAAGTAAAATGTTTTCGTTATTGAGAATTCTAATTTTGGAAAGGGAGGTAATCTGATCTATGAAAGGTTTTCTATGTCCATTCTAACTGTCGTCAAAACTTTGAACAAAATTATTGGCGGATTCTCTCAATTTATCTCAAACTTTCTTGGTCGAGACTTTGAATAACACATGACAGAATCTCTAAACTTAGATTTAACAATGCGTTAATCTTTTTCCCATACCTTTTGTATTTTTTCATTTATTCCGTCCACCCATCTCATGATAAAAAGCAAATACGTTTCGGGAAATAAATTTGTTTCCCTGGCAATATTTTACATGAATATATAATTTTATTGTAGCTTGCCTCCACCTTGGATTCGAATTGGCCTCTCTGGCCAGCACAACCAGCGCGCACTAACACCGCTGATTGACATTGTATTGAGCAAACATGTAGTGCCTTAGTTCCTTATGTTTGTCAATATCGGCTTGACGTCTTACCATACGTCATCTAGATTCAGACGCCTTTCTATTAACATATTACCTGTATTGATTTATTGGCTACCTGCAACCAAGTGACACCTGGTATCTTAATACCATCTTCCTTATCTTCACCCAGGTGTCATCGACCAGTAAATTATGTCGGTAGCTGATAACTCAATTCTCTATTGCACTGACTCCATGAAAAACATGTAAAGATACCAAGTGGAATGGCCAAAGTGTGGTTTGTCCGGCATGTCGAAACACTCCCCACATAACTGACATAACGTGGTACACACACAATGTCACTAAACAGTTCACAGTGCTCCACGAGCATGCGCAGAATGTGTAGTTTCATTATCAGACATCCGCTGAAAGTAAACGTCTAGCGTCTAGTCGTACCGTGACCCTGTATATTCTTGACAGTATTATTGTGTCCAAAAAGTACGTGTGTACTCTTATACGCACCTGATGGAGTAGTCCTAACATAGGTATTAGGACCTGTAAGTCAGGTCATGTGATCTGTGAAATTTCACGTAACTTTCTATTGATGCTAGAACTAGAAAGAATTAGGACTGTCGCCGGAAGTGGAGTCACTTCCGGTGACAGTCTTATTTCTTTCTAGTTGTAGCATCAATAGAAAGTTAAGAAAAAGATGCCAATTCTCCCTTCCTGTCCTATAGCTGCACTCAACAGCAACACAAAATACGACGATTCGAAACACAGCGGCAGAATTTGAACGCTGTCACCGGAAGTCAAGCATAGAAGAACGATACTTACGTGCCCTATGGACGGAACGAGGGGCGAGGTATTCTTGCAACCCCGCTTAACATGTCACAAAGTGTTACAACTGAACACAACACAGTTAACCCCACAGACTTCAGATATTCACAACTGAAAGTCATAAAATAATGCGCGGACGTCGATTAATAACAAAACGGAAGACATTATTTTAAACGGAAGTCGATCATGGATAGCTTAGCATAATGAAGAAAGTGCAAATATAATTGAATTGTCTTGAACAAATGGGAACTAAATCTTTGTTCATTGACATGTCAAGAAATTATCCCATAATCACTCCAACTTCTACAACTTATTGAATTTATGAATCATAAAGCAAAATGTGTCTAGTGGATAAAGCAACTCTTTGGGCACAAGCTTGAAGTGGTTCAGCAAAATAAATTCTGGCTACAGTCAAAACTTAAACTTACTACTTAAGCATGTTTCTTTTGATTTGTCTAGTCGGATATTTCTTCGGTAAAGGCTAAGTAAAATAAGGCTGGCCACAACGAAAAGATTCTTCTATTAAAAACTAGAGTTCCTAAGTTGCTGGGTTGTTTATAGAAACGTTTATTTAAAATAAGATGGAGTATCAGGTTTAAACTTGAAACAAGGTAGTAAGTGCCTCTTTTTTCTTTCATTGAAGCAGAATGTGTACGAATTGCGTTGGCCCGGAAGGGGATCGATTCCACCAAACAATTTCTGTCTTACGTCAAAATATCAATCGATCTTCAAAATCCAAGTTTTATTCACTTGTAAACGCTATTTTATCAACTTGGTTTTAGTAACGTGATAGAATATAAAAACCTTTTTCAAAGTGTCGCTGAAATACATGGCTTTTATCTTTTAACGATTGCCAGTACATTATACTTTTGTATTTCTTCACATTGAATCAGCACGCCGTTATATAAGTGAACGGAGGACGAAAAATCCACGTCAAGAAAATAAACAAGATTTCTTCTAGATTTCAACTCCCTAAACATCATATAAAGCAGAACGGTAAGGAGCCTTTTTATTTACACCAGCAGGTTGTTGAATTGCCTTAAGCATCCGTCAGCCAAAACCAGAAATATCCAAGTAACTACATTTGATAGATTTGTCCAAAGTAACAGCTTTTATAAATACACGACACATCCAAAGTACTGTTTGATTGCTGGCATAATATTCAAGTTTTACCCCAATCTGCGACGGGATCTACCAAAAGCTCAAACGATCACACAACTGGCACGGACTTAATGAATTAATTTAATTAATGAATTAATGTCAACATTTCGTATTTTGTTTTCATGCGATTTTGGTGCTTCTTCTGTTGGGATGCTTTCGATCGGTCACTTACCACAAAGCGACTTCATTACACTGTGTTAAAAGCGGGTCTTGTCATTCCCGTCTGTCATTCTCCTCTTTTATAGTAGAACTATTTGCAGACAAGTTTATGATAAGTAGTTCTAACCGGTGGATAACCAGTTTATTCTATCATCGATAATCTGATGACGCAGGTCTTTACAACATTTGTATTGTCCAAAGTTCATGATCTAAATAAATAATGACACGAATGTCTGAGGTAGTCATCATCCTAACACATGGTATCTATATATATATAGACTCCCGGTGGAGGCAAGCAAATTTTTCTCTCTTCATTTATTCAAAATATATATAGACTCATACAAACACCATGCTGTAAAACGCTGATTGTTTGTATTCTGACCAAGCCTCAAATGCTGGATTTCTATTGGCAGCATACACCCACAACCGTGGGACCCCGGCATATCAGCTACGCTCTTTTACACAACAGTCACGTGTATTTGTTTTGATAGTTCTCTTCAAACATCTTCAGACTCCCAACATTTGACTAAAATCGTCGCCGTCTTACCTCCATGCCTTGCGTACAGCCCCTCGGCGTTGAAAAGCTAAATAGTACTTGATCTCTAAGAATGAGACTCTAAGAAATAGTATAATATCTGGTATATTTTAGCGTGTTGTCTTTGGATGAAGGCCAGAAAAAAAGGACCTGGTTGGTTTAATTTTCTTTCATTGAATCTTCCATAAGGAATATTCATTTCATGAGTTAAATCGTATTTTACAGCTTTGGCGAAGGCTTCAAATTACATAACAAGTCAATAGAATTTAATTAGGTTCAGTGCAACTATCACGCGCAGTGTAATTTTTTTTTACCATCATAAATCAATATCAAGTTGCCTTTCCCCTTTTCTGGAGAGATATTCATGTTGCATGAAAGTGGTCTAAACACTAGAGTATAGTCGGTCAATTGATACCAATTCTATCGATGCCCTTCTGTCGATAACGGTATGTCTTAATAGTGCACCAGCTCTAGAGTCCCGTGTCCTCTGGCTAAGGTCAGCGCAAAATGTTACATTTCCGACGGATGAACAACTTTTATTTCATAATTGTGCCAGAGCTTATGTGAGGAACTTTCTTGTATCTAAAGATGTGTTAAATAAGGTCTTATATTCCTGATATTGATTGTTAATTGTTATTTCGGTGATGGTCTTAAATACTATCTAATATGTAAAGGTCTTGTTGGTTAATTCTTGTTTCTATTATAGTCTTAAATGCTATTTTGCTGTCTTGATTGTTTATTACCAGCCTCGATTCCACAAACAGCAAACAAAGACAAGTCAGGACAATCCCCAGTCAGGCAACAAAGCTCCCTCCCAACCGCTCGCTACGATGCCCTAATAATTTAAGAGTTTTGTAAAACGGTCATTAATATAATTATGCCAATGGCAATATTTATCCATTAGGACTTAAAGTACATTTATCGATGTTTTAGTGATATTTAATTCGGTACGATGGTTTTACAAGATGTCAACCCAAAGAAAGTTAAATGGACTTGAAGGGTATAACACTATGTAATTACACAAACAATTAAATCTTTATGGCAATCCTTGTCTTCCATAAAAATTAAGCACTTATGTCTGACATTGAACGATCGTTATTTATTAAGAGACAAGAAAAATAATTTGAAATACGAGATTTGTCCATTATACAATTATTATGTAACGTTTTGGATTACCACAAGACAAAGAAGAAAGGAGAAGTTTTAATGGATAGCGGGAAAATGGGTTTATATTTATCCAGGATATTACAGAATCTACTTGTTTATTTTACAGAAATAGAATATTTAATTTCCTGCTTGGTGTTTTGTTTCTGTTTTTCTGTGAACGGGAAACTGCAGGATGGTATCTATCTGGTGTTTATTATAACGGTATTTGTCAGTGAAGCTATTTACTTAATTCCATCAACCATATTCAATCAGCAAATACTGTATACCTCCCGCAGTTTCATTGGAATATCCCATTCCAACATTAATCAAAGGATTTTACCAAAATTGTAGTCAGGCAAAAAGTAACACTGCGTGCAGTTTGTCAATACAGGTTAATACGCGCTGAATTGAAGATATTGCATATGGTTTTTCTTTCTCTAACTGCCTTAAAAACCCTTTGTGGATTCTTGCACCAGCTTTTATGGAATTGTAATTTTTAAAGCAGTCAGCAGAAATATTTCAGCAGGCCACATTATCAAACGTGTGTGTGTTTTGTCCACCTTCCCAAGACAAGGGTCAACATGCATAATACCACACTTACACCTATTCTCCCTTGCCTCAACTGGCGGTGAAGACGTGGCAAACATTTCATTGGACTATTGTAGAAACAAACAGCCAATCAGAAAGCCATTCACAAATCATATCGACAACAAATACAAATGGTGCTACTGACAATTTACAAAAAGATGAAACAAATTTGTAAAACAATTAATGATTCCGGATATTGAAAGTGTAGACGCTAAAACCAATCTCTGAAACAGGAAACATTTACAAACTACCGCAGATGTATGACATTGAGAACACCACTTTTGAAACCATTTTTCAACAATATTCATTATAATAAGACAGAACCCAATTTTGGAAACCAGACAGAATCGGAGAGACCATTACTTTATAACAGTCGAATCCAATTTATCTATACACAGCATAATCTAAAATTACACTATTTTAAAAAATAAATTCCAATATTCCAAACTGATAACGTGGAAATTGATAGCAGACATTACTGTACATCCTCTCCAAATGTATGCGTTTTCTTCCCCCAACGGGCTCATTCGGATGACGTGAAATATCAGATTTATAGATAAATCACTGTTTCTCTTATATTATAATGCACATGTGAACTATATTACACATTGAAGAGTCCTGGAGAATAAAAATAAAGTTATATTGTGTGCCGACAGAGTGGTGACTGGAAATAGCATGTGCGCCATCTTGTTACTAGATATATAAACCATATGTTGCATTGATATCTTCAGGGAGATCACGATATGCATTTGATGTGAATGTTAAACCGTATCGATACGAAATCAAAAAACACTAGACCCTAGACGACACAAAGTGTATTGTTAAATACTTGGCAATTCATGAAGACTGTTTGTTTCTTTTGTATGTTTGTTTATTAAGTAGTTACTACATAGTTACTATAGCGTAATTAAACACCTTAATCCAGATGTGACATTTATTTGACAAGTTGAAGATCAACAGAATATCAACATTTACTACACATTCCGCAAAATGCTTAATAATTTATACTGGTAGCTCCGGGGTTAGGATTAGGGTAAGATGTTAGGGTTAGGGTTAGGGTTAAACTAAAGTTTAGATTCAGCGTTAGGGTAACAAATCGGGTTGGAACCGCACTCAGGACTAAACCCAGCCTTACCTAACAGATAGCATAATTCAAGATCATACCTTACAAGGTCAGAATATCGCTATTAAATAAACGTTGGCCCGTATACTTTATATCGAATAACACTATTCTTGGTTACATGTTGGGTTTCTTCGTCGAGTTCACTTCCAATTTGGGCTTTTTTGTCGATCAAATTCTAGCACACAAGTTACACTGAATTATTTATGTTTAGATGGATGTTCCATTAGATCAAATAAAACCATCGACAAAAAGTGTACTAATGTCAAAATTTATGGACGGCTAAATGTGAAAGATAAAAGCCTGTCATGTTTATTTTATTCGGTTGAATAATGCATTACGAAATGAGCTATAACTTATATCCGCAAGTATAAGGTGTTCGGTAGGGTGAATTCTAAGTTTGGAAAGGGAGGCTACTTTGATCTCTGCAAGTGGTCCTATGTCCCTTATAACCGTATCTGTTTCCTTGGGACTTCGACTAAGTTCCAGCCAGAATCTTTAAAATATATCAACGCATTGCTCATATTCTTCCCAGACCATCTTCATGTTTTCATTTTTTTATCCATCGATCCATCCATCTTATAATACAAATCATCGTACTTTCCATACCATCTTCTTTTTTTCATTTGTTCCATCCATCCATCATATGATAAAAATAAACGTTTCGTGGAATAAATTTGTGTCCCTAACGAAACTTTAGGTGAATATATAATTTTATCGTAGGGTAAGACAATTTTGCTTGCCTCGACCGGGATGCGAACTAGGATCTCTGGCTAGCAAGGTCAGCGCATATACACACTGCTGATTGACATGGTATTACGCTCCGAGTCCCACGTAATGCCTTAGTTGTTTATGTTTGTCAATATCGGCTTGACGTCTTAGCATACGTCATATAGACCTAAATGCCTTTCTATTAATATTTCACCTGTATCGATTTATTGGTTACCTGCAATCAAGTTACACCTGGCAACTTAATACCTTCCTTATCTTCATCCAGGTATCATCAAGCAGTAAGACAGTCTGTAGCTGATAACTCAATTTTCTATAACACTGAGTTCATGAAAAACATATAAAGATATCAAGTGAATAGGGACTAATGTGTGATTTGTACGGCATGTCGAGGCATTTGCCACATGACTGACATAACGCGGTACACCCACAATGTCTGTAAACAGTTTCCAGTGCTGAAAGAGCATACACTAAATGTATAGTTTTATTATCAGATATGCGCTCATAATAAACTTCTAGCAGTTCACTATCATCAAAGCGTCTGGTTTTACCGCGACCCTGTATATCCTGGACTGTATTATTGTATCCACAAAGTGTGTTTTCTCATAGGCACCTTAGGGAGTATTCTTTCTAAATAATGGGCGGGACGAAGGGAGAGATATTCTTGCGACGCCGTTAAACATGCCACCAAGTGTTACAACTCAAAACGACAAAGTTAACCCCACAGAGGTCAGAAATCCACAACTGAAAGTCATAAAACAGTGTACGGACGTCGCGTAACGACAAAACGGAAGACACAATTTTAAACGGAAGCCGATCGTGGATTGTTTGGATCAAAGCATATTGAAGGTGATGATGAACGGAAGTGAGGAGATAATTGATTTATCTTGAATAAATAGTGAATAATTGTTAGTTGACTGACATGTCTAGAATATTCCCCATAATCCCTTAAAAATTCTACAAATGATTGATTCTATCAAACATAAAGATCAATGCTCTTGTGCTGAAGCAAAATAACCAGAATCAGTCTTGTGGATAAAGCAATTCTTTTGTCACTGACCTGAGCCGATTTCACAAAATAACGTCTAGCTCTAGTCAAAAAGATAAACTTTCTGCTTGAATAGACTTGTCTTGGTTATTCTTGTTGGATATTTCTTCGGGTCAATTTAAGTTCAATAATGATGATCCCTACCAGAAAAAAACTTCCTCAATAAAAAACTGAGCATTTCAAGTCAATTTGTATGGTGTTTGAAACTCATCATTGGAAATTAATCAAACGTAGAATAAAAAACTGTCATCAAAATGAAAGGTTATTACATTTCTAAATGTTTTTATCAACTTGACTTTGTTGATCATAAACACGTTTGTTTAAAATGAAGCTGAATTGCAAGGCTTGGCTTTATAACTAGTTGACAAGTCTCTCTTTTATATAAATGCAGAACATTGTTATTTGACTAAAGAATTTCGTCGGAGTCGTACCAAAAAGAACTTTTTGCGGCTTTAATCGAAACATTAATCTATTTCCAAAGTCTAAGTTTTATATATTGCTAAACAGTGTTATATCAACTGGATTAGTGACATGGTAGATGGTATAAACCTTTTTTCCAAACTTAAGCTGAAATACATGGCTTAGATTTTTTTTACAATGGTCAGTACATTCCCTTTGTTGTATTTATTCATTCTGAAGCCGTAAGCCGCTAGTTCAGTGTTCTATTCTTAAGCATGGCACAAACCCCACGTCAAACAAAATATCTTCTACCTTTAAACTTCCTAAGTTACATCCTTTAAGGCAGAACGATAAAGAGCATTTAATTTCCACCGGCAGGTTGTTGACAAGCCAATACCATCAGTCAGCCATAACGACTGATATCCAAATAACTACAAGTTATAGAATTGTCAAATGTAACAGCTTTTAGAAAGACAAACACATCCAATGTATAAAGCGAACCGTATGATTGCTGGAATGATGAACAAGTTTTACCCTATTCTGCGACTGGCTCTGCCAAAAGCTCAAATGATGAGACAACTGGCACGGACTTGGTCGTTTTGGATATCAAATTAATTAATGTCTGCATTTCGTATTTGGTTTTCGTGCGATTTTGGCGCTTCTTATGTCGGAATGCTGTCCACCAGTCACATACCACGTACCGTCTTCATTACATGCTGTTAAAAGTGGACCGTATCAATCCCGCCTGCCTGTCTCCTCTTTTATAGTAGAACTATTTGCAGACAACTTTCTGATAAATAGTTCTTACCGATGGATAATTAACAGGTTCTATCGTGGACAATCTGATGACGCAGGTTTTTTAATAACATTTGTGTTTTCCAAAGTTCATGAACTAAATAAACGAGACACGAATGTCTGGGCTAGTCTAAAAAAAAACACACTATCGTTTGTGCTCTGTTCTTACATACACGATTTACGCAAATCCTGTTTGAACCAATAAAGTACGTTTGTTTGCTATTATGACAATTTTCTTCGAAATTCGTGCTGTGAACAAAACAAATGCCTCTTAACCTAACAGTCTCAAGGACTGTCTTAAACATCAAATACAAAATGGTGGAATGAAGAAGCAATCATTTTAAAAGTTTCGTAGAATATCTGGTATATTTCAGCCTTTTTTTGTCTTCCATTGTCACTTGAATAGCGAATATTCATTTCAGGGATCAAATCATATTTTCCGGCTATGGTGAAGGCGTCAAATTACATCACAAGTCAATGAAAGTGTATTTAGCTCGATGAAACTGTCACTGCAGCGCAGTTTGTTTACCGTCTTATATTAACATCACATTGCTTTTCCCTTTTCTGGAGAGATGTTCGTGTGGTATGGATGTGATCTAAGCACTAGCCTAGTCACTCAATTGATACCAATTGATTATGTTTCTACTCTTCTGTCGATAACAGTATTTCTTAGTGCATCTGTTCTTGTTTTCGAAACCTTCTGGCTGAGGTCATTGTAATACAAACATAGTCACACAGCCTTTATCATTGAACGAATGTTAAATTTCCAACATATGAAACAGTTTACTTTTTTAAATTCTTATTTCTGCTGGAGTACATGGTTCTCTAAAGGAGAAGTAGCCTTGTTTAGCAAACGATAATCCAATCCGTCGATCAGTTTTGTTTTAAGGTTACCAATATAGCAAAGACAAGTTTATTTAAGAACTTTCTGCTTTTAATAACAGGGCATCAAAAAGCTCCCTCCAAAACGGCCGCTCTCTATGTCTTATACCTAAATCCTTTTACATTTTTATATAATAGTCGTTATTATATACTTATAAAGTTCTACCCAGTTGGGCTTAAAGCACATGTGTCCGATTTTTTTTCTTCAGGAGTGTGTGTATACTCTGTTAAAGGTTTTCAAGAATTTCAGTCTTAAACAAGTCAATGGGCCCATATACAAGAGTACAACAGTATGTAAATACAAAAACAAACCATAAAGGCTATTTTCTGCTTCCGTATAAATAACGTTTATCCCTCTGACATTTAAAATTGAACGCGGGTATTTATTTAGAAAAGACCAGCACAAAAATCGAAATATTAGATTCGTCCATTAAACAATTATTGTGTAACGTTTTAAATTACCAGAAGACAAAAACGAAAGGAGAAGTTTTAATAGACAGCCGTATAATGGGTTTATATTTAGCCAGGATGTTACAAAATCTGCGTGTTTATTTTACAGAAATAGATTCTTTGATTTCCTGCTTGGTGTTTTGTTGCTGTTCTTTTGTGAATGTGGAACTATAGGATTCTATCGATCTGGCCCTTACAGAAAAATCCTATAGGATCCTATAGTATAATTATAAAATCCTATTTGATTTTGAAAATCCTGTAGGATCTTATAGGATCCTATGGGATTTCATAGAAAAACCTATATGATTTTAATCCAAAATCCTAAAGGATCCTATAGGATTCCATAGAAAAATCCTAAATGATTTTAATCCAAAATCCTAAATGATTTTAATCCAAAATCCTATAAGATCCTATAGGAGTTTTCTGTAAGCCGGTGTTTAAGTTAGCAGTATTTGTCAGTGATGCTGTTTACTTAATTACATCAACCGTATTCAATCTGCATGTATTATATGCCGTCTGAAGTTTCATCGCAATATCCCATTCTAATATTAGAGAAACCAATCATTTTACCATTCATCGAGACTTGGACTCCGAGGTATCGAGGTGCCATCTTAAAAAAGCTAACATTGCGTCTAGTGTGTCAGTATAATTGACTGATTGGAGTTTTACGCCGTGCTTAAGGGTATTCCAACAATTCTTTAAACTAGTACAACAAAGCTGTGAAGCATTTCAATAATGTTGGAAAGTTAATTTTCCTCCAGTGCTAAGTAAAGACAGCATTGCCACTCTTCAAACAAACTGCCCTTAGACAGAAGGCAGTGTGTCAGTATGTGTTACTCTAATAAGTAATGTGTTTTTTATCCCTCTAAGTACTCTAGAAAAAAATCAATCTTACAGTTACTTTATTTATAGAATAATATTCAACCAATCAGCAGATTTTGTTATGATTTATTCAGCAGACCACCTTTTGGGGAAAGATACTACAACAACAACAACAACAACAACAGAGGTATCCCGTAACAGTTAGTGAGAAATTTTGCCGGCATATCTGTTTCCATAAGAAGATTACTAGCACAAGCATCTGGGGAAATCTTTTGCCGATCTACTTTTCTCTCCTTCTGCTGTGGAGAATGTACTGTGGGATTTAGTACCAAAGTTAAAAATACCTCTCCAATCTCCAAGTTGAAAATGCGGTTTTAGGGCCGCTTCCCGTGTATGGATTTCGCGGTCCGTCCATGGCATCATTTATTTTTTCATTTCCCTTGTTGTGTTTTACATTAGTTTTATTGTTAATCGCTTTTCTCTTTCAAATCGAAGCAGCGTACAGTTATATGAGTGAACTATTCGTAAGGATGAATAATAATCCACGCAAAGATAATAGACAACATATTTTGTACATCTGAACTTCCTAAACATGCTACAATACAGAATGATAAAGAGCGTTTCATTGTCACAACCGGGTAGTTAGAAAGCCCTAACCACCAGTCTACGAAATCGTTGATGACTGTATTATCAGAATTGTCCTAAGTGCCAGCTTTTAGAAAGAAGTACGAGGATAACTGTATGGTTAGTGGAATGCTATAGTTTTCACAGATTCTATGATGGTCTCTGCCAAAAGCTCAAATGGTCAGACAACTGGCACGGACTTGGTTGTTTTGGATACCAAAATAATTAATGTCAGCATTTCGTATTTGGATTTCGTGCGATTTTGCGCTTCTTCTGTTGGAATGCTGTCGATCGGTCACAGACCACAAACTGTCTTCATTACAGGGTGTTAAAAACGGGCCTTGTCATCCCCTCCTGTAGGTCTCCTCTTTTACAGTAGAAGTATTTGCAGACAGGTCTCTAGTAAATAGTTCTTACTGGTGGATAACCAACATATTCTATCATCGACACTCTGATGACACAGTTCTTAACAACATTATTGTCCAAATATCGTGAACGAAATAAATAAGACACGAATGTCTGAGCTAGTCTGCTAAACCACTATTTTTGTGCTTTGTTTTTACAAACACAATTTACGCGAATCCTGTTTGAACCAATTTAACCCGTAAGTGTGCCATTTTAACAATTTTTCTCGACACACGTACTGTAAGCAAAACAAAGGCATCTTCACCTAACAGTCTTAGGGAATGGCTTTAACATGAAATACAGAATGGCGAAATGAAGAATCAGTCATGTACAAAATGTGTTGTCTTTGGATGAAGACCAGAAAAAATACACGGATGGTTTTATTTTTCTTCCATTAT
>JAQQZZ010085167.1:7449-18593 GCA_030265115.1 Mopalia vespertina
CCCAGTATTTAGTATGTGGGTGATATTTTCTCCTATAATTTATGCCATGGGGATCTTCATAATGAACTATGCCATGGGGATCTTCCTAATGAACTATGTCGTGCGGATCTTCCTAATGAACTATGCCAAGGATACGAAAAAAACACGTACATATATTCTGAACTGTGGACCTAAGTTCGTACACTGTTATTTATCGTTAGTATTTAACTTTGTTATGTTATTAAACTGTTCTTAGTGTATCTAGCAAATAGTTATAATGATATGGTAGCAGCTTCTCATTGCATGCCCTATTCATCCTAACCTTAGGACGGACGATCCAACAGCTGGTCCAGAGCTAATCGTTTGGTCTGATTGGACGACAGAGTTAATCGCTTTGTCGGATTGAACGACCAATAAGTACGTTAATATTACAAGGCGCGTGCTGTAAACAAAATTGTCTAGCTTATAAACCATATTTAACAGTTACGCAATGAAAATCTGAGATAATCATATTGTCTACAACGGTTCATCGGACAGGTGCGCCAGGCCGCTCAACCAGTTAAATGAACATACACGCAAAGCCTTTTAGATACATTTTACAGAAAACGTTTGCATATATTTTTAATATAGTCCCTTGTTGAAATATTGAAAGTACGGGGATAGTTAGAAACTATATTACTTTATTTTACCCATCATCTTTGGGGTGTTAGGTGCACGATTGACTTTTCACGTACTTTCTCGCGTTACTTGTCATGTACAGGCAGTCAGGCAACGTGTTATCTTAAACGCCAAGTGCTGTTTTACCTAGAACAAATGATAATAAAGCCAATAGTGCAGCTTAATGCAGTTCGGGCATATAAATTGTTTATGGCAAATATCAGTCCGTCGAACGCCATTCTGGGTATAGTTTTGCTCAAGGCAAACAATATATCAAACAATATTTTATAGACCAATAGTTTTACTTGGTAATTTGCTTAACATGAGATCAGGGTGTTTTAAGTTAATTGTTCTGACTCTATTTTCTATCTTCCTCTATCAGGATTGGGGGTTTACTGAAGGTCTACCCGGCGTCATGATCCCTTTAGAAGTAACTCGGAAAGAGGTCAACAAGAAAGCGTGAATTGTTCTGAATAAGGCCCAGTTTGAGACCATTTCTGTGTGTTTGAACAACTTGAGATTTATTTCTCTCTGAAGCTGGATGACGGTGGCTCACATGCCTTATTCTAACTGCTTGTCCCTTGATACTGAGTCATCTACGTCTAAAATAGTTTCATTCGATTACGCGCTCGGATGGTTTATAGTTGTGTGAGGACAATCTGTGAATACTATCTTAATACTTGATATAACAGGAGTTAGAAGACTCGGGCAGAGAGTTGGGATTTTATTGAGGTAAATGTGTAACTGAGGAGCTGGATACAAGAATCCAGATGTGTTGCAATCCTACGTTCGATAGAGGCGGTTTGATAAGAGTATAGACATTTTTAAACTTTAAAAGTAACTCACAGGTATCTATGTCTCGTCTCGTTACCCACAGTTTTCATAGAGCACAAAATAGGTCGATGGTGTTTAGCACCATACCCTTTACTACATACACCTTGGTGAAGGAGCAGGACTTTAAACCGTGAGGCAGAAATGGCGAAGAACGCGAGATCGATAAATGGTAGCCCCAACCGTGCCAGGACTGCTCATTATATTGGAAAATGAAAACCACAATGTTTATGTGGTCTACACACATTGTAACCCAGACTATGTCAATGTTAGCATTAACACATGCAAAGCGAGACTCGATGGCTCATCAATGGCACTCAAGGAATATCTGCCAGAATCGAATTTTCGAAATATAAAGGTGAAAATATAGACTTAGAAGGGATACTTGTCTTGAAAAGAGCTGATGCCCTCTGGTTACGGGCAGTTTTTACTGAACACTGGACGGAGACAGTTGTGCTGGTGTCGTTTACTATTAACATAAACCGCCACTATATAAGTAAAATATGCCCTAAATTAAACAAGGCGTAAAACACCAATCAATCAAATTATTAAAAGTCTGATTCTTATGTTCCAAAGATCGGGCAAGTCAATAGTCTTGCATGAAATGGATACAATTCTTGTAAAGAACGATTCCTTGTTTTCAAAATAACTCATACTAACGTCGCCCAATCAACACATACTAGCCAGTATAAGAACGGATATTTGCATTCCAAAGAACGATGGAACAAACAAAGCACTTACGAAGAATTGGAACTTGTCTGTCAAATTTACGTAGAATGAGGACTATAGTCTTCCAACCCGATCATGTGACTGGCGTTCGAAAGAACGAGCACTATAGCCTTTCAAAGAACGGGTACTTTCTCAATGAATTCAAGGAATTGGTTCTAATCGTTCGACTTACGGGTACTATATATATATACAAGATTGCAAGAAACAGCTATTGGCTTTCAAAAGAACAGAGGTTTTCGTTCCAAAGAATTGCCACCACTTGTAGCTTTGCAAAGAACAAGAACTTATATTAACCTTAAAGGAACGGTTCCAGTGTTTGCTGTTTAAAGATCACCAGCCTTCCCAATAAAGTTACTTTTGTGGCCCACTGTCAGAGATACCATTTTATAATTCAACAATAATAATCAAATTTATATGATGGATCTACCAGGATGATTCCACCATGTAGCGTACAGAAGTACTGTAAATTTGGATAACGGGGTCAGCGTAAATATTTGATTCCATGTCAGTTTAGCAGAAAATCGTCTATATATAATATACCAGCCGTCTTTACCATCAGGAGGATTCACAATTCCACCTATATAGAGATTAGAAGCGTCATCAATTTTCAAAGGGCGCAATCCAATATCAAAATAACGCAGCGATCGCTATTTGTCGAATAACACTGACAAAAAATTAAATAATAACGGTAGGTTGTTTGGGCCTTCCACTGGCCGTGTCTGTTGCATGTGGAATGCTTACCTGAAAGAGAAGTAATTAATAAGACAAAAGAATAGTATTCATAAGCAGCTTACTAAATGTCTGTTTGTGGTTCTTCATGCACGCGACTATAAATACCCCAGAAGGTTTCAATGTCTGCCTGGATCCACAGAATAAACCTCATGATAAGCGATTTTACACCCTTCGGTTATTTATAGAACAATCTCACGTGGTAAACATTGCCGTGTAATTTGGCGTAGCTGGAAGCGTGGGAAACTATTTGCCTCCTTTCCAATGTACAAAATAACTGATCTGCCTTACGCGCGAGTTGGTATAAAGCATTTGGAGAAGAAAGGTCAGAGAAAAGAGTTACATCCCCTTTGACCAGGTAATCGAAACAATCCTAAATGTCAATTAACCACCTTCTAATTTACTCCCGTATGCAGGTGCTTGTTAATAAGGTCAGGTTATTTTTAATTATGTCCTTATATATTATTGTCTTATTAACATCTACTCATCCACAAAATCATCTCGATTAAATGACTGGAAACATTTGAGCATAATAGAAACAGTTTTGTATCGTATAGTACGAAATCTAATTGCACCAGTACAGAAAACACTACTCCTACATTGTTGATCATTATCATCCTATGAGTGGAACCATGTAGGACCGTTTGGGGGAATATCCATTGGAGAAATGTCAATGGGGAAAGTTTCTGTACCCTAACTTGGTGGACATGATAATTTTAATTTTAATAACGTTCATCAAAATATTGTGTAAACAACATTTAAACTGTGAAGGGAATATCGTTCGCTTCCGGTGACAGTTATTGTAACTTTTGTCACTATACCAATAAATTATTAAATTATTGTATATCGTAGGAGAGGAATTATTTTGCCATAATTTAGGTTATAGAAGCCGGCTTTTTCATTTACACGATCAATTTAAGTTTGTGTATTGTTAAGGTTTGTTTCGTATCGACTATATGAATCAATCAAACCAAAGAACTGGTGCTAGGCTTCCAATGATTCGACAAACGGAAACTAGTCCTCCAACCGATATAAGTACTGTAGTTTTCAAAGAACGGGTACTATGTTTTTCCAAAGACTTCAAAGTTTTTGCTCCAAAACACCACCAACAGATGTTATTGTGTATAGTTGAATACATTCATGAAATAGCAATAACCCATATGTGAACATTACAACATGACTATATTATTCAACCATGGAGGTCTACCCAGATCTATTTATTCCTCTACGATTTACCGAATAGCTTAACCAGTGGCACTTATCAACAGTCATCACAATAAGTTTTGATAATAATCTTGCAAGTGCAAAGCAGTAGCTCATATTACAAAAGACTGTTCACAAGTATACAATACTAGTATACCAAATAAAGCATAATTACAAAACAGAAAGTCAATCGCAAGTATACAATATACAACCCAAATCATTAGAAGAGGCCTACAATAGACAAAGCCAAGCATAGGTACATAGACATAATCAAATCACGTCAGTTTAAAGTACAGTTTAAAGATGTTATATCGTGTTATAAGTGCGTTATACTCGTGACTGTGGTAAAGTTACAGAGATTGTATACATCAATTAAGTAGGTGTGTTTCATAATATATAATATACAAAGATCGTAATCGTTTAAGATCTGAGAGAATATAAACGTTCAGTGGAAAGATTATTTAAATTTGTTTCAGATTGTTACAAAGTTGTCTTTCTCGTTTTGCAAGTTTCCATTCTGTTGATGTTAATTCGCATGAAATCCTATTTAGCTGATATATGGTGGTTTTGTGTTATACATTTTTCATCTGTGTCCTATAGACATAACGCTTATGTCGACAAAAGATAAAACGTCAAATTGGAAAAAGATTGAACTGGTCATATTTAGAGTGTATAATCTTTATCCCGGTGGTAAATGTTTAATGTGTTAAGTAATTGTTATGTATATCTAAGAGATTGAATTTTCTGTTTTTCCATTGTTGAAACAGACGGAGATAGATATAGACTGGATAGTCTTAACACTACTCAATCTGCACAGACCAGTGGCTGCTGATTAACCTGCCAGATATATTATGACGTAAGATTGACCTATGGTTGACCTTTACACTGACCACGCTGTGATAACACGATTACAGGCTCTATGAAAATGTTATGCCACCGTAAAGACAGTCTGACCATATGTAGCCTACATGGAGACGATCTGGCGAGCATTTACAACCCACGTGTCCTCTAATCCGGTTAACATGGACACGCGCCCAATTAGAGTGCTCACACATGCTGCTCACTACACCGGTCATCTGTGTCCTTAGTCAGATAGAGTTATGCAATGGCCTGCTGGTCAGCACACATTACTGAGATATAAGAGAAAGTGAGAGGAGTAAGGTTGATGTTGCACATATCACTGTATCATATCCCATTTTACAACCAGTTAAGTTTGAGTAGAATCCATGCACACGACCAAACACAACATAACCAAATGCTTACATGTTTTAGTAGTTTCGCATTAGAAGAGGCCCAGCTATTCCTTGAATACATTTTCTTTAAGTCAAGCTGCTGTAATTCTACGTAGTCGTATAACTGATCTTTGAATATAGAATTACTCTGTCGACAGGTAGAAAATTGCCTAACAATGTTATACTATGGTGTACTTTTGGATATCAATATTGGGATCCTTTGAATATATTTGGAAGTCTATATAGTTTATAATTATCATGCATTATCACCAGAAACCAAAAACAGACATTTGCCATTTGCAAATAAAACCAGCGTAAAATTCTAACGACATGTATAAAGAAACTAGTGCTATATAGTGGGAACCCGTGCATGTCTATCAAGCATAGAACATGTACAATGTTGACTTTAAATTTCAAACGACTTCACACCAACTGAGTTGTAATTTTTCTGACACTTTAAAGGAATGGGGTAAGACGAATAAAATTTGAACTGAACAGTACAGCCTAACACAGAGAAGCTGTGCATGATTTGTTATGTATTTTGCATAGGATAAATTAACGGTATATGTAGGTTTTAGATTTTGATGGGGCATGCAAGCAATATTAAAACGGATATTCGGTTGGCACAATTTATTCCACTCTCCAAGAAGGATAAGAAATCGACAAATATTCTTCAAATTTAACAGCGAAATTAATGAATCCGATTTCCAACACTTTTTACATAGTCGTAGGACATAAATTATATCACATGTTGACAGTATTTAGAGTTTCGTAGTTGATCTCTTTCTGCGTTGTGTACCACTTAACAGAAAGTATTCGGCTGTTTTATTCCGTGGTCATGTACACTGTCTATTAGATTATGGGATCTGTGTCGCATCAACTCATTGATCATTTGCTCACACGTTCAGTGGACAGCCAAGCATTTAGTACTAAACTGTCTTTTGACGAGTCGAGATGTCACTGGGGCATCATTCCAATGAACACCCGTGTGCATCGGGTAAACTTAATCTTGATAATTGATTCCCAAGACCTTAATAAACAGCTCTTAATCCTACTGACTAATAAAACGCCACCTCGTTATGTAAATCTACCGCACAGTAAAAACAACCCTCACACGTTTCTTGACATTTTCGTCATACTGTATTAAGAATGGTTCTACATGTATTTCTACGCTGAGGTTAAAACTGACTTGAATTCGAACACAAAAACCCTGAAAGTTCCAAAGAGCAAACCCGGAAATACATTACTGAAGATCTAAAGATGGAAATAAGGCTTTAAACAATATTTTAGTACAATTTTGTTTGAAAGGAGCTACAAACAATATATGAATATTACAGTTGTGATATAATTTACAATATGTAAATAACGTTTGCAAGCATAAACAAATGCCCTTCCACGTCCATAAAATGATAGTTATTATATACGTGATATATTCTGGATGAAGCTGTGTAAGATGCCTGAAGAACATCTAGTCAAACCAATCAACATCTTTGTAGCATGACAGCCAGTCGTTGTAACACGCCAGTCGTTGTAACACGCCAGTGTTCACAAAGTGTGCTAAATAAATTGTCCTTACCTCGGTTGTGTGTGGTCTTAACTAAACAGTCCGGACATTCGTAGTGTGTGGTGTTTAGTGAATTGTCCTTTTTTAGTGTGTAGTGTTAAGTGAATTGTCCTGACATTGGTAGAGTGCGTGATGTTAAGTGAATTGTCCTGACATTGGTAGAGTGTGTGATGTTAAGTGAATTGTCCTGACATTGGTAGAGTGTGTGATGTTAAGTGAATTGTCATGACATTAGTTAAGTGTGTGGTGTTAAGTGAATTGTCCTGACATTGGTAAAGCGTGTGATGTTAAGTGAATTGTCCTGACATTGGTAAAGCGTGTGATGTTAAGTGAATTGTCCTGACATTGGTATAGTGTGTGGTGTTAAGTGAATTGTCCTGACATTGGTATAGCGTGTGGTGTTAAGTGAATTGTCCTGACATTGGTATAGTGCGTGGTGTTAAGCGAATTGTCCTGACATTGGTATAGTGTGTGGTGTTAAGTGAAGTGTCCTGACATTGGTATAGTGTGTGGTGTTAAGTGAATTGTCCTGACATTGGTAGAGTGTGTGGTGTTAAGTGAATTGTCCTGACATTGGTATAGTGCGTGGTGTTAAGCGAATTGTCCTGAAATTGGTATAGTGTGTGGTGTTAAGTGAATTGTCCTGACATTGGTATAGTGTGTGGTGTTAAGTGAATTGTCCTGACATTGGTATAGTGTTTGGTGTTAAGCGAAGTGTGCTGACATTGGTATACTGTATGATGTTAAGTGAATTGTCCTGAAATTTATGTTGTGTGGTATTAAGTTAGTTGTCCTGACTTTTGCAGGTGCTAAGCGAATTGTCCAGACATTTAGTGTGTGTTGTGTTAAGTGAATTGTCCAGACCTTGGTAGTGCATGTGTGGTGTTAAGTAAACGTCCGGATATTTGTACTGTGTGGTGTTAAGTTAATTGTCCAGACATTTACATTGTGTGGTGTTAAGCTAATGTTGAGGTAATACCCT
The DNA here is from genome assembly GCA_030265115.1 of Mopalia vespertina. Classification (NCBI taxonomy): domain Eukaryota; kingdom Metazoa; phylum Mollusca; class Polyplacophora; order Chitonida; family Mopaliidae; genus Mopalia; species Mopalia vespertina. The sequence continues at coordinate 15,356 of JAQQZZ010085167.1, forward strand.
TTTCTAAGCCCATTATATCATAGAATTCAGGTCAGCTTGATCCCAAGGTGTCCAAAAAACCATTAAATGAAATAACCTGTAACATTGATATTTCATTGTGTAAAATGAATTCTCCTGACATTGATATCGTGTGGTGATAAGTGAAGTGTTCTTGACATTGCTATTGTGTTTTGTAAAGTTACTGGTCCGGACTCGGCTTTACCTGATTTCACCTTCTCCTCAATGCTTGAGTCGTGTAATATCTTCCAAAGAAATGACCCCTTTCGGACAAACACTTTCAAGAAGAAGGTCAACAGGAAAACGTGACGTGTGTTTGAACGACATCCAGCTTAACCTTGTAAGTGTAACCTTTTCTGACAAGCTGTCTTTCGCAACCCAGATTTGAAAAGAAAACAGCTTTGTTGTTCTACGTGGACATACTCTTAAAATTTGTTATACAGGGGTCATTTCAGTCACTTGAACTAGCACCCGGAACGACAAATTCTATTTTTATGTGTACGACTTGTTGCCTCAGTAAGTGAACAAGAAGTGATTGTTGCTTGAGCAGTTAGAAAAGGTTTCTCATAACGGGTTTTTGTCGTTGCTGTTGCATCCCCCAATGAAAACGGGAAGAGTGAGTTAAAAGGTTTCTCTACCCTCTGTCCGTCAGTGTCTTTAGATACCAATGGTGATCCTTATTCCTGACAGAAGCATAACATAGCCATAAACCAAATCCTAAGTTAAACTATGACCTTAATCGGGAAACACGTCGGTCATTAATTACTTAATTCCAAAATGTATCACTTTTCTGTCATCAATCTCCAATGTTTTTGCAATAGTTGTTATTTAAGGCATACGTTATTTGATAAATCTGATCAAAATTAAAGCTTACTTCAAAATAAAATGCTCAGTTGGCAATGTCACGAAGGATTACTTTTTGCAATACTCTTCTTTTTTCCTCATCGATTGATGTTCATAATTTTATATTATAAAGAAAATATTGTTTATAAAATGAATATTAAAACCTCTTTTAACTTTCATTCCCGGAGTTATAGGTGCACGATTGGCTTTTCACGCACTTTCTCGCGTTACTTTTGTACAGGCAGTCAGCCAACGTGTTGTCTTTAACGCCACGTGATGTTTTACCTATAGAGATAAATGATAATAAAACAAATGGTGCACCTGCATTCCTGCTAATAATTATCTGTGGTTAAAACTTCTAAACTGCCTTTATAAAATAACTCAGCTTCTGGCATATCAATTGTGTACGTCGAAATCACTAATGGATACGATATTTGCATGCTAAACCACATGTCATGCACATCTTATACATTGAAGTTCAATGGAACCACGTGTTTTTTGCTTACATGAATTGTATACCCAATGTCTTGCCAATCGCTTGAATGTTAATCGGAGAATTGCCGTACATGTAATGACCATTGTCTTTTCCAATATACGCTTCCAATTTCAGGGCACAACTGTGATGATCTATTAGCGTTTCTTACAGTAACGTCCGATAATTTAGTTTATTTCCAATTCGATATTGCTATTTCATTGTCGTTTTTCAAGTGATTGAGTTGGCTTAGATAATTGTGGAAAATATTATATCCTGATTAAGATCTTAAAGAGATGTAAGACCTGGGCAGCATTATGTAGCTGTACTATAAGCACACCATCACATACATATTTCATATGTGACTCAATTTAAATTTATTGCTTTTGTAGGGACATTGTGCGTTTTGACCGACAACGAGTTGTCAAATTATCTTTCAAAACTATATTGTATATTCAGTACTAGCTATCCGACCAGCAAAAGGGCGTCCAGCAGGTGGTATTTGCGTTTTTATTCATTCTTCAATATACCGATATTTTGAGGTTGTACTAAAAGAATCTATTGGTATATCCTTTGAAGTTTCTAAATACAGCAGTTATATTTTGTATGGCTGTGGGTATGTTCCTCCTCAATATTCTACATTTTATAAAAACTGTATAAAATGTTTTTACTGATTCTAGCAATTATAGAGGGATTTCATTATTAAGTATCTTAGGTTAGGTCTATACTTCAATTATTAATCGTAGACTTACTGAATGGGCTGAAAATAATGATATTATATCTGAAACGCAAGCCGGTTATTGGCAAGGTTATTGTACAGCTGACCATTTATTTACTTTGTGTGCTCACATATAAAAGCATATCTGTAAAAGAAGAGGAAAGCTGCATGTTGCTTTCGTAGACTTTAAGAAGGCGTTCGAACTAATTGATAGAAATACACTTTTTCTCATATTAACGACATTTGGCCTACGGGGCATCTATAGCTTTGTCAAAGCATGCGTGTGAAATGGTGTGGATTATACCAATGCCTTTGATTGCCCTCTAGGCGTAAGAAAAGGATGTGTTTTGAGCCCAATACTCTTCTCACTTTTTATAAATCAACTCTCTGGCGATATCGTGTCAAATGGGAGAGATGGTGTCCAAGTGTTTCCAGATAATTTGGACTTATTTATACTTCTGTTTGCGGATGATGTAGATCTTTTGTCATATACAGCCAGTGGTCTTCAATCGCAACTCAATACCTTATTTACCTATTGTCTGGAATGGAAACTGTCTGTGAACCCCACAAAGACAAAAGAAGTGGTGTTCAAAAAGGTGGGAAATTAAGCTGCTTTGAAAAATGGAAATTTGGAAATGAAAAACTAGAAACAGTTTCTATTTACAGGTATCTCGGTGTGTTCTTTACACCAAACCTAAATCTATCGAAATCTGTTGACCATGTACTTTCCCAAAGCAAACGTGCTCTAATGAAAGTGGTTCGCACTATGTGGTACTTGGGTGACATGCAATATTCAGTATTTTAAAAAATATTTGATACTAAGATACTTCCAATTATAACAAACGGTGCAGAAATTTGGGGGTGTCAGAAATTCAAGAAAATTAGAAGCTATACAAAATGTAGCTTGTAAACAATTTCTACGTTGTGGCAAAAGTACTCCTAATAATATGGCACTTGGGGAGTGCGGTAGATTTCCATTAATTTGTACTACATCGTTAACATGTAAAAATTATTGGCTGAGGTAACTATCTTACGATAACAATCGATATCTACGCAAAGCCTAAAATACATTATTGTACCTAGACTCACGGGGTAAATATACGTGGGTAACAGTTGTTAGAATTTTTTGGCTCCGGAATGGTTTTGGCTTATGTTTATTTGCGAAATGTATGAAGATCTAAGACACGCTATTTTGCCTCAGAAGTATA
>JAQQZZ010085178.1:0-11471 GCA_030265115.1 Mopalia vespertina
ACCTCTTTTCTCGCCTCTTACGATCGACCGAGGAAGCCGAGGGAATATTCTGCAGGGCCATGGCCCACCCGCTCCCTAATTACGATGGTAAACTGAGAGGAAAATGAAGATATCATTACATATGCAGTGTCATTCTAAAATAGAGATCTGACAAGTCATTCTCTTTCATTGAGACATTGACTCAAAACTGAAAAGGTAAAGACGAGGGCATTTAAATTCTTAATTGGATTTAACGATGTGTGTAGTTCTACAACTGACGTCAGTGTCAAGCGAATAGTCAACTGTTTTATTTTTATAACTGAAAGAAAATTAGAATTGAATGAGTGATAAGGTAAAATAAAGTGCCATTTTATTCAGCTTATTGTTGATCTCCCACTCATAGTCTAAGGATACATGCACTTCATTATTTTATCTGATACAAGCGAATGGTTTACAAGGACCATTCATTTCTGGTGGTAGATGAACATGAGCACTACCAATTGCTGAAGTGTGTGAGCTGTGCTGGTACAGTGTAAAATATTAAGCACAGTGTAAAATACTATAATTACAGTGTAGCTTAAATTATGTGATTTAAAAGCATTCATCTACTATTTGTACTCCATGAAATTAAGGTTATTTAAATATAGTCAGGGTGAAAGACTAGTACTTGAAAATTAACCAGGATAACAAAATTATATAATTATTTGGGGTTTTTATGCTGGATTGGACTAGGCCTGCACTGTGAGAGGCCTGCACTGTGAGAGGCGTGGCATCCAGAGCATGGATGACCTAGCTGAATCAGACTTCAGATATAAACATTGCTTGCCTTGTTGATAAAAGTCAAACAAGCAAAAATGGCACAGATTAGATAGGCTAGTTCCAGTAGTTTGTAGTTCCTTGTTGAGTTTCACCTTGCTTCTGTAATAGATAATTTTGAATCACACAGTGATCCCATGATATTATATGTGTGCATTTCCCTAAATGGATCAAAACATGGAATGAGTTTTTACAAAAGGGGAAAAAACAAGCAAAATAACACCCATCCAACATTCAAATGACTAGACATGATTTATAGATAATACTTCTTCCTGAAGAGAATTCATAAAAAAAAAAATGGCAGCCATACACTATTTCTGGGGTGAAACATTCTTCGATTCATTTCTTTATGGTTTTGCAAATCCACATTTCAGGTAAAAGTACATGTTTAATAAGACTTCTAAATCTTAATGACTAATCTTTTGACTGGTATACACCGGATTTTACACACACAAAAATGAAATTCAATCAATGACCCTTTTTCTTGCTAAGCCTAAGGAAAACAGTTACAGGAAAGCACCTGGATTAACATGGAGTACTAGAATGCACACGCCAATTGATATATTTGACACATACTTTGTTCCAGTTAAGATTTCCACCTTCCAAAACAAACATATCCACAGGGCAATTACTTGAATAATGTGCTGATTACAGAAATATCCCTCAAGTGAAGCTCTCAACTTGTGCGATAAAATGTCACAATTTTTTTTATGAAACTTTTCAAAAGAATTGTTATACTACTAAGTCCCGTCAAACAATATACTGTATCTGGTGATAATGCTTGAAGCACTTTTATCACTCAAGTTAAAACGATATCTCAGATAGACCGGTCACCCCAATAGGTCACCAGCAGCCACCAAAAGACTTAAAGTCACCACAACAGATTGGCTTTGTGTTGCCCCTTACATGTAGCTCCGAGTCATATGGCACCGGAGATTCTTCTTACCAACCACACACTTGACATTATAATGTCTACCATATTTAACTTAATTTTTCAAACGTTGGCTTTTTAATAACTGGTATGTGATCAGCAAGCAGGTGTAATATCACTGCCATTGTGCTCCATTTTCTGTTCTCTGCCTCCTGCCAAACCATGGAGTTATGCAGATCATAAAACACATCATCTGTCACCTCTTCTGGTTTCCTAGGTAGACAATGCAAGAAGATCCAATTGGCTGCAGCTTCATCAACCATCTTTCTGTTAATTTGGTAACCCTCAAAATCAGCCAAGCGTTTCTTTTTTTCTTCCTCTTGTCCCATACTGACCCATGTATCAGTTACGATGACATCGGCTCTGTACACTGCCTCCATTGGATCGTGAGTGTGGTTCAATTTAGCTCCTGGTGTTTTTGACGCTATTTTCACGGCTTCGGCCAGGACAGTTTTGTCCGGTTCATATCCAACAGGGGTCGCAAATCTCAGATCTAGTCCCATCTTGGCACATCCGAACATGAAAGAATGCAAGATGTTGTTTCCATCTCCAACCCATGCGACTTTCAGTCTTTTCAAATAACCGAATCGTTCCTGCATTGTAAGAAAATCGGCTAAGATTTGTAAAGGATGATACATGTCAGACAAACCAGAGATGACTGGAACAGAGGCTTCATCTGCAAGAATTTCTAAATCTTCCTGTCCATAAACTCTGGCTAAAATGATATCAGTCAAACGAGAGAGAACTCTTGCTGAATCTTTGATGGACTCGTTGACCCCGAAATGCACATCATCTGGGCCAAGAAATACTGCATTTCCTCCCAAAATATGCATTCCTGTTTCAGTTGAAATTCGGGTTCTTGTTGATCGTTTTTGGAAAATCATCGACATGTTTTTCCCTTTCAATGGCTGTATCATCTCACCGCCTTTGATTCTCATTTTCAAATCTTTGGCCGTCCATAGTAACTTTTCGATTTCCGCGGGTTGAAAATGTTTCAAAGTCAAGAAATCCCTTCCTTGTAAACTAAGTGATTTTGTTGGACCTCCAGAAAATTTGCGATCACTTCTGTCAAAATGTGTCTTATTCCACGTGACAATTGGCTGTGCATATCTGCACACATCTCGCTTTGTTAACGAGAGTGTCAGTCTGTGAAGAGCCATTGAACAAAACTGTTATCGGACAACAGTTTCTGATAAACACTAGAAAAGAGGCGTACGTGGTTCTCTAGATCGTCTGCTAAGTGCACAGGAACCTGTCAACACACGTGGCAAGTTACTGCCCTTGGTTGTCATGTGACTTGTGTTACTGGGGAGATGGAGAAAATGGCGGCAAAGAATGTAGACACATTTTAATAAAGGGGGTTCAAGGGATATGGTGAGTAACAATTTTTTCTAAAAAGTATACCTGTTGTTGCTAAACATTGTGCATCTATTCAATTGTTTAGTTAAAATTGAGCTACAAGGTGTGAATTTCCACGAAAAACATTATGCATCAATATGTTAGTATCGAAAATTGGACCCGGAATATGGTTTATAATTTTAAAGTTCCCATCACAATAATATTTAGGCCTATAATATATGGAATAAGAGACTGTAATGTATGATTGTACATTTTCCTAAAATAATGATAGCAAGTGTTGTGTATTATTATTGCAATTTCACATTAAAAGAGTTACAACTTATGAGAAGGATCAGGATCAGACAAAATATATTACAAAATATATTACAAAATATCAACGTATTTTAAACCGTATGCATGAAATTTCTGACCCTAAGGACTTCGTTGTTAACATTTTTTTCAATATTGCTGGGGCTTGGTGGTTAGCGAATGTGCATACTAAATCTACAGCGATGTGCTCTTTTCATGTTTGAGTCTATCTGTGGATCATCTGACCAGTATATTATAAGTGAAATACCCTTGAGCACGATGTTAAACCCCAATCTAACAAACAAATCGATGTACCGTTCACAGGATCAAGTCGGTCTGTCGACCATCAGGTATATGAGTGAGTCACAAGAAGTGGCTATGGCAATCACAGGAGTGGTTTTTACGAGATTTCCTCTCGGTTTTCCACCGTCATTTGGCAGGGAAAAGTGTGAAGTTGACAATCCATCGTCATATAAGTGAAAGACCTTTGAGTACGACGTTTTCCACTATATTTAAGCAAGGAACAGTGCTGTAACAAAAGTGACCTATAATGCATTCTTTTAAACATCTCCACCCAACAAAGTACTTTTGTAGATTTCTAAATCGCAAGTTGTGTTAAAAGAAAAACATTCTTAGCCTTACTATCTCATCATTATCTTAGTTTGAGTCATGCTCATTGGATTAGGGATAAGATGTCTAATGGCTATTGTAGCAAAGGATTTGGGAACGAAATATCTTTGTATACAATAATTTATATGTGAAAATTTTTGTGATAAATAAATAAATAAGTTTAATGATTTGCCTTAAAATATGCTAAATTTTGTTTGTTCTAAAAGATCTATCAATATCAGTAGAATTATGAGGTAATTTGTCCTTATTTGTAATCTTGTACTGTTACAAATTTTGCTTCTTCTACAGGATACCAAAGCAAACAATCACTTATTGTAGGCCTGTAAAAAAAAAACCTTAGAAAACATGGAGATAGAAACCCCTGCCATGTCGACCAAATCTCAGGCTGAAATACTTAAAGAAAGAAGGATAGAGGCGAACAAAGAAAAAGCAAAAGTAAGATGGAAAATGTTACAACGCTCGATACGCAACACAATTCATGCCATCACGGACATCAGGAACATACATCTAAGTCATGGAATATACCACAAGAAAAGACTGAATCACTCCTGTGAAATAGAAGATGTCGTACTGGCTTATAATGGAGAGGTTTGTTTACATATTTATTATTTATTCATTTTCAATGAGTCTATTTACTTTTGTATCAATGACAATTCAGATCGAACAAATTCTGTGCACCACTTGATTCATACCATAAATTATATCCTTATTCATTAGTTATTTCACTGGCATGTACTAAATGGGCTATTTTGAAATGTTCAAAGAAGGAAATCATAATTTAAAGAGGGTAAACATATTCCAGTTGATAACATTTTGCTCTTCTCTGAAGAAAGAGAAACATTCCTACTCAGATTGTTGTTTGTGATATTGATAACATACACATTACATCTTTATCAAGTCTTTATCGCATGTCGTTATCCATAATTATTTCCATTAATTTGAATCTGATTTCTTGAACAGGAATATGTGACACTCAATAATAATCAGGTACAAGTGTTCCTCGGGGATGGCAGTGTTAGGCACGTTGCTGAATTAGAAGAGCCTATGAACAGACTGATGTACTCTGCTGAATACAGTATGTTTGTTGGATATACCTACGGAGAAAGGGTTTTGTATGTAAGTTCATGAAACTTACTTCTAACTGAGACCTAAGTCCTTGTATCAGTAAAGTTTAAACATCAAAGTTGATCTGCGTAAAACTAAAAGTCTTAAAAAATGTTAGTGTTATATGTTTTTTTAGCTGTTCAAAGTTGATTTGTGTAAAAGTCTTAAAATACTTCAGTATTAGGTTAACACAATTCTTTTTTTTAGTTTACTTTTGCTTTGTTGTTATATAAGAGATACATTTATCCTAAGACTACCATGTAACAAGTTATAAAGTAGCTTTTGAAATACAGGTGGGGGCTTGCCTTAAAGTCACCCTGTTTTGCTTCAAATCATCAGTGTTGGGAAAGCTACTTTTAAAAAGTAATTAGTTACAGTTACTTCTTCCAAAAAGTAACAAAATTAATTACTCAGTTACAAATTATAATAGTAACTAGTTACTTCAGAAAGTAACTATTATGTTACTTTCATGTAAGTTTTTAAATGAGACCCCCACCTCCACCGGTCTTAAACAGAACATAAAATACATGTGCATGTTCAATTATTACCACTAACCAAGTCTTTGCCTCTCGGCTCAGAGATTTAGTTGGTCTGATTAAAAAAACAGCTTCAATTATTGTAACACGCCACATTTTTGGGCTGTAACGATAACAGCGTTATGACACTTGGAAGAGTAATTAATTAATAGTTACTGAACAAAGTAGCACTGTTAGAAACGCTGTTTAAGTGTTATTCCCATCTCTGCAAGTCATGTTACTTTTTTTGACTGAAATCATGTACTAACATGACGGATTCAGGAAAGTTTTTGCTTGCTTTCATTGTTATTAATCACAATATTCTCAAGTAAAACATCCATTAAACAACTCATTTAGTATTGTGAATTATTTCAAAATTCATTTAAGTTGAGAAATAAAATGACTGTAACTAGGGTCAAACTGGATGAACATTGTGTGAAATTTAAACAGTTGCTTGATGTTCAAGTTGTCATTCTCCAGGATGTTGTATACATTATCCTCATGTTCTCTTTATTACAGTTGATGAACTTAGATTTTGAGATAGTTTCGAGCTCCAAGTCTTTAGCGCCGATAACCCTGGCTCATTTTAATAACTGTACAAATGAAGTGATCACAGTTGGTCCCGGTCTTCTTACTGTAAGTCAGTTAACTATATTTTGTTTATTGTTTTATTTTGCTGACCGTTTGATGATGGATTGGTGTTTCATGGTGTACTTCTCAAACGTTAATTTTATGGGGACAGTGTTCTCCAACAGTAAAAAGCCATACCTCAATGCTACCACAATTGTGTTGCTCTGTTCACAAATTCATCTTTGTCCGGTGCTTAGTATTCTTTAAAAAAAACATAGGTAAAGGGTGATGACTGCTTGATTTGACATGCCAAGACCAAGAACATGTAATTAGTGATATCAGTTATTTACTATTTCACTTTATATTTGGAAATATGTCATTCTTTATGAAAAATATGAAAGATAAAGCTTCTAGATCAGTCCAAAAGCCTCTCAATATACTGGAATTGCAGGGAAATGTAATTTTCATGTTCATTTTTTCGACCAAACAACCAGAAAGAATTGACAGGCCTGCCGGTGTAACCACACAGTGGTTTAGCATATCTTACTACTGATCTTCCTTCTTTGTACTGGTCACAGGATCGGGTCCTAGTGTCAACCTCAGGAATACAAGGTGCCTCTGACAATCGCCAAGTCTATGTTTATGAGGTTTCCTCTCGGTTTTCCACCTTATTTTTGTTGGGCAGTGTGAGAAATGGAGAATACATGTACCTGGTCATATTTATATGATAAGTAAGTGAGTAGAAATCCCAATAAACAAACAAATACATATCTTAATACACATAATCTCTATATTTGTTTTCAAGGCCTGGAAGTTTCGCTATAATGCCCGTTACCTGCTACCTCGTAAACTGAGTAAATTAGCTGAATTTAGTGATGTTGAGTTTGGTGGATTAGCTATGGAGGATACAGCCAGTAGATCACAGAGGTGTTTCTTCTCTCTTGATAATGGAGTCGTGGTGAGTACAATTGACAGGGTTTTACATTTGAGGAGAGTGATCACTCAGCATCACCTACAACTCACTTTCGTTTAAGACACATTACTTTCAGATCGACTTGAGTATTGTTCAATTTAATATTATACTAAATTTAAATCAAGCCTGTAGTTTTAAAATATACTCTCCTGAAACAAACCAGGTGATTGATTTTTATGTTTTGTGAAATCAACATTTGAAAACCTGAAATGGTGTAATTCTCACTATCAGAATTTTGATATTGACATATTTGATATATATTAAAATATTATCTTGTTTTTGTATCAGTCCTTGTCAATGTTGAGGACCCGGCCGACGGCTGTGGTTCAGTGGTTAACATGCAGGCTACAGACCCTCCATCCATGTACTGCTCACAGGTTTAAATCCCCCAGTTGTCCTCCACTATATTGGGCAGTCACATGAAGTGACTAGGGTGGTTTTTAAAAGGTTCTCTCCCAGTTTTCCTCAGTATTTAAGTAAGGCTGAGTATATAAATTAGTGGACAATCCATCATCATAAGTGAATCCCTTGCATACAAAGTTAAACCCCAATAAAACAAACAAACGAACAGTCTATGCTGCAACTAAATTGTTACTATTTACATAAATGTGTTTTTGTTGTATAAGGAGTATAATGTGTATGAAGGCCGTCTGATTGCCCATCACAAGGACCTGCATGCCAGACAGATTACAGCTCTCACTTTCTTCAACCCACTGAAAAACCTGATTACAGGAGCCAGAGATGGATGCAGTAAGTCTGATACTTTTTCTATGGAGCTAGAATTTTACCTCTTTTTAAATGGTATCACCAGCATGCTGGATTCTCAGTGTTTCTTCATTGGATCAAAATAGTTATGGTTCCCCCATCACTTGACTATTTCTGTATCCGTACAGAACCTTATATTATTAACTGCGGAATAGTTTGCATACTATCTCTTGCAGTTTCATACAAGCCAACTTGTGTGGGTTTTTTTTTGCTTAAATCACAATAAGATGCGATGCTGTCCAATGTTTCATCAACAATTTGTTGTAAAGAGAAAGAGGTAACATGTCATTGTAATTTAAACAAAATGCAGATCAGATAACATCAACTGTTTGAGGAAAATTTTAGAGTAAATAAACCAGAGTTATCTCCCCTCTCAAAAAAGGCTCGTATTAAAACATCAGAGATGACTTCACTGTGTGAGTGGTACCAGTATGTTATGACATGTGGTTCTTCATAACACGGTTTCCCCCAAGATTAAAATTATCTCACTTTGGAGTCACTCAGCAGGGACATTAACATGTTTAACTACTGTGGATGAAAGGGGACAGAGGTCACTGGTGAACCAGGGATCATGGGGTAGCTTATGCTAGCTTTTTCCCTGGTTTCCTACTAAAATCAAATATTTCAAAGTAATGGTAGGAGTTAAATAGTCTAGAGTAGGTCGTTAAATACTTACACAATTATAAAGGTGTATTTTAATGGTGCGATTTCTAGAAATGAATTTACTGGATTCCCCTTATTTGCACAGTTTTGGTTGGGCGACTTTTTTCTCGACCAATCAGAAAGCAGCAAATAAAGGGAACCCCCATACATCATAACTACAAATTGTGCTGTGAGAATGTACCTTTACTATATCAATTTATGCTGACATTATTTACAATAAGATTTAAAAATTCCAAAAGTATTGGTTTTCCAACTGTATAAAATATATGTCTATGTTTTTTTGTCCACAGTCAAGGTTTGGGACCAAGGTATGCAGGTGTTGTTAGTGTTTGTAGGTCACACCGACACAATTAACTACCTCGGTGTCTACCCGTATGGCCCCGCTATCATCTCGGCCAGTCTTGATTCCACTGTGAGGGCCTGGAGCTTAGAGAGCTGTGATGAAATGGACAGGTAAAATCATGTTATTTACACATGTTAGACTAGTAGAAAATGGTTACTGGCATGTAGTGGATGAATTTTCCAAATGTGGATCCATTCTGTTGTATGATCCAGTTTGTGTTTGGAGTGGATTTTGTATTTAGCAGGCACAGGTTTTTACTGTACATTTGTACCGTTTTTAAGGCAATGGCACATGTTCGTTGTTGGTGTATCAACTTTACCTATTCTTATTTTAATGAAATAGCTTGTCAAATTTTCTTTTGCCCCATCCTGCTTTTGTGAAAAAAAAGTGTGTCCGTCTTTGAAAATCATTTTTTAGGGACAGTTCTAAAAATAAGATTTGTTAAAATTTGATTATTTGGTAATATTAAAGACCTTAAACCATTTTTAAAAAAAAGTCTGTTACTTATTCTAATTCCATTTAAATGAAAAAAAGTAAATATTGAATGCACCAAGATTGTTTCTTTTATTGATACATGTATAACAATATAAAAGTTTTTTGTTCTGAATATCTTTTTGTATTTTTTGTGTTTTTTATCAGGACCCAGCTGCAGGAACCGATACGCGGTTTATGTACTCGCCTTGATAATGATACGTTCATCACATTCTCTAAGAAATCCGCTGACCTGTGGAGGATTCAACACCTCTATCAAATGCATACCTCCATTGGGTAGGTACAACTTGTTGAGATGATCCATGATGTTTTTATTAATGGTTAACTCGATGTCTTGTAGCAGAAGTAGGAAGAAGTACATATATCATCTCACTCAGTATTGGTTGTCTATCTTCAGTTGGAGTGTTTGAGCTCTGAAAACATTTGTATTGTCTGTTGTTTCTGGGATTACAATATACAGGGATATGTAACAGCAAGCTTTAGCCTTGAATTGCCGATGAAATCCTGAACTCTCTCGCTGAGCGCGGGAACTGGCGAGATGCTATAGTATAATACCGGTTAGCAAGCGAAGAAGACAGTGGCGTTGAACAACAATTACTTGATTTTATTCTTTAATATTTCCATTTTACAGCTGCTTTCAGAAATAAAAAGACTTAAGTACATATAAATGACTATCTTTAATTCCGTAGAAAGTATTATTATAACTTGGAGAAAGTGCATTTGGGTCAAAAAAACGATCTAATGTTGAACTAGAAAAACCTTATTTTCATTTTCTTAGATTGAACCGATTCCAGTTCAGAAAATTTTGCAGGTTAAAACTCGTCCGGGAATCGAACCCACGACCCTCAGAGTTAAGCACCTAATTGCCAGCAGTAAATGCAGGCCACCTAGACCACTCAGACATCCGGCCGTCATAATGACTGTTATGTGGTTACCTTTCCACCATATTTATGTCAAATGTCCAAGTTCCATTGAGAGGAATTAATACATCGAGTCCAGCATTAACCACAAAACATTTCTCCCGTCTATTGCAAATAACAATTGTTGTAGATAAGTAATTTACTAATGTACAGAAAACCTGAAAAGGGGACCTAGTAAGGGTAACATGCACTGTGATGCACACCTCATTAATTGCATTTGATACTCACTGATAATTGATAAACTTTTAAACCTCAATAGCGAAATTCACACAGTATGAACCTCTTCAATACACTCATCCTATATTATAGCTGTACTTGAAACCAATTATGAAAGCATCTAAGAGCATTTTTGATGTGAAATTAATTTCTGCATTTGTTTTTTTTTTTATATATCAATTGTGAAATTGTTCTAACTCTGAGAATTGTGAATTTCAGCCAGGTTTGCTCATAAACTAAGGATGTAATAACCAGATGGTGTTGATTGCGGACCATTCTATTTTTTGTTTATTTTTGTTTCTAGGTATCGTGTTACTTTGGTGAAACATACAAGTCATCCTCTCTTTCCTGTTCGTTCTATGTTAGTGTGTAAAGATTCGAGTCTGAGATTAGTAAGTCCACAAACAGGGGATGTCATTACCACATTGTTACAGCACCTACACAAGGGCCTCATTGATGTGGCTTATGCAGTGGCTGAAGGTATGTGTAGCTGTTGGTTCTCATTGTTGCTGTTAAAGCTATCTTGAGGATGTCAATCTAAAATTTTCTCATTTATTTAATTTCTTTATTTTTTTCAATGGCATCCTCCCAGTTTTATCAAGTGAAAATACAAAAGTATGACAATAAACCTTAAGAAAATTAAAAAAATGGCCTTAAAATACTAGAGCTTTTTTTTTAAAAATCCAACTTAGGGATGTAAATCTAAAAATCGCTCGTATGTTTATGTCTTTATGGGGCTTTGACTAGTACTGGTAATATCATGAAGTGTAAATCATCTCGTTAGTATACTCATTCCTTGTTTCAGATACGATGTTTGTTGTGACTGGTGGTGGTAATATCATGAAGTGTAAATCATCTCGTTAGTATACTCATTCCTTGTTTCAGATACGATGTTTGTTGTGACTGG
>JAQQZZ010085189.1:0-18405 GCA_030265115.1 Mopalia vespertina
AGGAGTGATCTCCCTTAGCTACACACCAGACCAATCAGCGAAGACGGAGGTGTGAGATGGACCAATCAGCGATGACCAGGGTGTGAGATGGACCAATCAGCGAAGTCCGAACAGCGGCGGCGGCGTAACGCCGCAGCAGTATGGCATGGCGTCGTGGCATATGTGCATGTGCTACATGTGCCAGGACGCCATGTCGTACTGCTGCGGCGTACTACGGCGTCAAAACCAAAAGTTAACATAACCCAAGCGTTAAGCGACTAATTGAGGTAAGTAGACTGGCTTCGAATCCTGCATGGTTTGCCTTCGAACGTGTCCATTTTTGTGTTTTTTTCGGAAACGAAAATGATCTTTTATGGTCTTTAACCATTAGAGTGAAAACGTCTGCTGAAAATGAACAAGTTATATGTTATATGACTTACCTGCAGACATATCCGGTGCCATACAGCCAAATTCCTGGTCTCCTGTCAGTAAGATCTGCATCCCCATAAACATGTGTCTCATATGGGAGTCTCCGATGAAGTCCACTGTGGTCCCATTCAGTGTCGCACAGGCTTCCGCTGGTTGAAATGTATTCACCTGACAGTTACTATCGTGGGTCTTCCATGTCGAATATTCGGCGTAAAGCCGTGATCTCAAATCGTAACAGTCTTCACATTGACATTCTTCAACGGTTTTATTAAGACACTGCCCGTGAAAACAGCAGGGCGTATCAAAGCTGGGATCACACACAGCACGAAACCAATCTAGTCCGTTTCCAAACGACATACTACCACATTTTTTATCCTGCCTCTGCAGAGGGTAGGGGAGACTATACTGAATGCGAGTTTTCTGTAAAAATGTAACCATTTCTGATTCTTGTTCTTGTGAAAAAGGCTGCTTTATCCATTCACCTGATGTCATACAGTCGATCAAACTCTGCTGGGACTCTAAAGTCGCAAAAGTTTTACTGTATCCATTAGCAATTTCCATTTTGACGACAGGGCTGTTAGAAAATAACACGCTGACACTACACACAGACATCAATAATGCGCTGAACAAAATACAAATCTTCATTTTCGTTCTTTCGCAGGAGAACCCCTCGGAAGCCTAAAAAATAAAATACAGCATTGACGTAAAATACATTTTCCAGGTTTATTAAGTATAATTTCGTAAACGTTTCAAAGACGCCTTTGTGACAAGGAGGTAAAATAAGATAATATTCGAGCTATCTCTCTTATTAAGTGAGGTCTCCCGATTTTCTGTCCGAATTGGTTGTACAGCAATCAATATCTTTGCAACCAGGCTGTGGCTAGGACAAGGCGAGGGGCTGCGACAAGGATCATTCTAAACGTTATTCGCGGACCTACCTCGAGATTTCATGCGGATTCCAGATCTAAGGTAACACAGGGCCATCTTTTCGCTGATTATCCCCGGTTTTTCGGGAGTTTTATTTAAAAAAATTATAAAAAGTAAAAAAAAACATAGTTCCTGATTTCCAGGTTGAAGTCAAGTAGAGAAAGATCACGTAAGTCTTATATACTACAAACAAGGGTGTCTTGGGTCAGCGGTTTTAAAAAGTGCTGATAGGATGAATTAATTCTACGCATAACGGTAACGCGGTGCGGACGGGGAAAATGAGAGAGACTTCTGTAAAGTCCTGTTTTGCAGTGACTTTGACGTTGAAAATGAGCCAATACGCAAATATGTCACGCAACAGCGACTACTGGAGACCTAAGTGGAAATCAGATATGCATAAGCATTACAAAGATGACTGATACACCGTCACCTCATATTGTTAGTCCTAAGCGGATAACAGCGAGTTTGTTCTACGTTCGGAAAATGTGTGTTAACAAGTACCCAAATGTGTAGGTCTTGTGAACCGACCTGCGCGGGCTGTGGAAGACATCCTACCAGAAAATAACCGTAACCATCTTGACAATTCGTTATAAATTTGGAGGTTCAGTTTCTGTATGAGGAGAGAAAGTAGTGAACATTGGCACACTTGATAAATTCAGCATCATTTGTTGGGTAAAAGTTGATATAATAATTGCATTGTGGAATGGTAGCGTTAGACAGTATTAATTGAACAGGTCATAACCAAACCTGCTTGAAAACAATGGAAATTGGTTTTATTTTGTGGTATATACAATGGTATAGGCCTACCTGCATGAGACCAATAACTTTTTGAATAGCTAACATCTTCTAATTTGGTTAAATTAAGACTCGATTCTCCGCTGGGTGTATAGGCATATAACTTGCCATTTGGAGGTTTTACAAATATTTATGCACGCAGTCAGATGAAAATAGAATAACATGAAGGCCTACGGTGTTTATTGATCTGTAAAGACGAGTCTATTCATTTAACAAGTAAAAGCAACAGAACCAAAACCAAAATATAGACATTTTAACCTCAAACAGCACAGACACGTCTTGTTTACAAAGTATTGTGAAGTCAATTCACGCTGTAATGCGACGAGTATCACTGCTCGCTGAAAGGTGGTTTCCAAAATATCGGAAGCCAGGCAAGATAGCTCGGTGATACCTTAGAGCTGGAACCGCCGCAGGAAGGTCCGCGAATAATGTTTAGAATGGACTAGGACAGGACGAGGGGCTGCGACTAGGTTGGACTCTTAAATTACACCGGGGCCATCTTGTTTTGCATTTCTTTTATTTGCTGATCTGTGGCAAACGTTTCCCCACATATTGGCGGAAATTAATGCGCGACGACCTGGCATGGCGTATGAGTGCAGTCTTAGCTTTTATGAAATATTGGTGGGGATAACAAATGAAGTTAATTCAATGTAGAGCAACCCTTTCCTGAATACTATGTGGACATACAAAATTCTGTAACGATATCCATATGTTCGAAGAGTCATTATAAGAGCGACAATGGATGTGGTCAGTCGTTTGTAAGATTTTCACCTGCTGATGTAGTCTGTTCAAGTCTCGCCATCAGTCACTCTGAAGGGACAATTAAAATCTAAATGAACGTGTGAACAGAAAAATATATCGGGAATCACATGGTCATTACACAAAATGATTGATCAATTACTCTGTGCTTAAGGGTATTTCGCTTCTATGACCGCAGTGTATTCCATCATTAATTGACACTAGCACAACCAACATATAAAGGTTTTCAATTATGTTGTAAAGTTATTTTTCCTCCAGTGCTAAGTGAAGACAGTATTGCCACTCTTCAAAGAAACTGACTTTTGCCAGAGGGACATTACACAAAAAGATGCCTTCATTGCCTTAGTCCAAATCCCTAAAAAAGAAAGGGGGGCTTTAGCCTGTCCGCTATGGCAAGCAGTTTTTCACTTCTATCTTTAATATACGTATGTGAAATTCTTTTCTACATATGTGAAATTCTTTTCCACATATGTGAAAATCTAAATTCTTCTGGCGGAGAATAAATTCTGATTCGTCGGTAAAATAAATTGATGTAGACTACAATAAAAATTCTGAATAAGAATAAACCCGTCGCCTGATATGATATTCACTCTTTATATGTATCACGGTAATTAACATTTTAAAGAATAAAATGGATGGTTTTGTGTTTGGCCTTTGTTGGATGTAAATATATGCGAGTGTTAGTCGCTATTCGACTTTTGGCAGTCTGCGCTTTGCTTTGTTGTTGTAATCTTGTGACTCACTCATATACCTGAGGGTCGTCAGACGCACTCGATCCTGTGAATGGTACATCGAAGTAGGCTCCGAAAGCGCACTTGCTAACCACTAAGTCACGGCCGCGGGCCTTGCTGTAGGGAGAAATCATTTCTCAGTATTTTGGGAACTCTTGTTCATATGTGAAATAAACTTTTATTTTAAATAAGTGAAATTCTTTTTCACATGTGAAATAGTTAAATTTTTGTTATTATTTTACTTTACACATGTGAAATTCTTCTTTACTAATTTAAAAACGAATTTCACACATGTTGAAAATAATTCTACATATCTAAAATAAATTTTTATTTTTATTTTACATATGTTAATTTTTTTCAATTAAGTGAAAACCCTTTTTACATTAGTAAAGAAGAATTTCACATGTGAAAAAGAATTGTACATAAGTAAAATAATAACGAAACTAATTCGACATTGTAGATTAAATGTAGAAGTGAAAAACGGCTTGCCATAGCCCGCTCCTCCCCAGTTTCCACCGCTTATGTATTGAAACATTGTAATGTTGTCAGGAAAGGTCATTCATGGCGATCTTTGTATGTGTACCTGTCCGTACAAACATAAATGACCAGGCCAGTCGCAGCTTACTGGACAGACTAAGCACTATAGTTAACAGAGTTGTTGCCCCTGAGCTAGCCATCGCGCTTGACAGTGACACGGATATATACGCGCAATTTTGTAAACCCAAGGACAGGGGAGACGACTCTCGACGCACTGAAGACAACCGGACAGGAGGCACTAACTGTCAGACTTGTTAAACTACATATTGAAATAATAGGCCTAGATAAGCTACACATATGATTGCATTTAAAGAGATCAGTTAACGTTAACATATTGAATTTAATCTTTTCCAGTTTCGTAATATAAATTTGATCAAAATTGGTGTTAGAAAAGCGACAAAAAGACAACCAGTAAACGGTTGTTCAAACCGCTAACAAATTTAATTCCGGATTAGATAATGTACTTCACTCCATGTTGAAGGCATATCTGTAATCTAGGATTAGTAATTTAATCTGTTATTAGTAGAGTGGTTGGTGACGTCAAATGAACTGCAGATATAACACATTCCCCTATTACAGAGTATTCTCAATTTACGCCCTGAAATGGTGACAAATACATACGCTGTAATGTTTATATTTTACATAAATACAGTTAAACTAATTATACGCCTTACAAAACACCTAAATACCATTTATGCAACCCAGAATTTGCGCAAAAACCCACTTTCAATTTGTTGTCACTATTTTGCCAATTGTAAAGTCCTTTAATTATTTGTAGACAGGGTTTCGTATTCTCTGATTGTCGAGTTAAACATACCCGTTTTGTACAAATGACACATTTGTGTCAAACCACAATTTTTGCATTAGATGACTTATTAAAATGTTTTTGTTAGGATGTTAGTGATATTTAGAAACACTGCCCAGAAATACTCATCGGAAATCAAACATCACGGATATTCATTCTCCAGAGATCCTACTAAAGTATGTTATTGAAAATGCATTTTGACAATATTCATCACGTTGTAAATAATCACCAGGTTATGACCTCACTGCATCATTATTTTACCTCCATCTGTTGAAAACTTCCAGCCCCTTTGAGCTTTTGGTATCATTTTAAGGTATTTTTAAAAAAAAAAATTTCAGTTGTAACAGCAGATATAGGACCTAAAGCAATTTTTTTAAACAATTCTAGAAATGTTAAATTTTAGGAAAGTGTTTGTTCTAATTATTTTCATTGATTATATTTTATTTTTTATAGGACATAACAACACCTGTTCTTTATTGTTAATCACTAAACATATTTTTCAGAAGGGAAAAGTAGTTTATTCGTCAGGTTTCGAGACTTATCAGTTTGAAAACACATGATATGTATCATCTGATGTTCATTGGGAAGGTTTTTCACAGTGATTCCCTTGAAAAAGAAATTTTAAGAAAATCAGTGATCCACTATTTATACCATATCTGACGGCTTTAATAACATGCATTTCAGATAGCTTTATAACTGTGGTGATGTAAACACCATTCAAGTGTTATATTCATCTTAATGTATACATCGACACAAATCTGTAATTTCCAAGTCGACAGTGGATCCGTGTGGTTTTACACATTCACCATAACATTGATTTGTAGATTTTATGAAGTTCGACTGTGGTATATTTTCATTGACGAGGATATGTCACTGTTGTTTGCTAGTTGGTTTTAGACTGGTAGCCTGGGAACGGAGATGACCTTCGCGCGGGAGATGCCAGGCGGCCAGGCGTCAGTGCGGGACGTCCAGTGGTGGGAGACGTACGGGAGAGGATAGTGGAGGGGCTGGGTTGTGTAGATTGTCATGGGGCTTATGTCTTAATACTTAGATAGGCGTAGGCCCTATAGCATGGGAATGGAAGTTATGTTATGAGGGACCAGGTCAAAGCAGTGACGTTTGGCACAGATTTGTTCTCGTCTGTAGGGCCTATGTGTTTGTATGTCACCGGTCCCAACGTTAATACCTGTCATCGTAACATACTGGCTCTGATGTGCTGACTACTGGGCTTGTGCTACAAGGCCCGTGTATAAGTATATTAAGTATAAGATTGCGATAATGGAATGGTATTAATACTTTAAAATAATGGAGTTGGCAATCAGTGGTTCGTTACCACACAATACTAATACGTCAAATGTTCCTCAAAACCTAAGTTATCTGTAAATATAAACTGAGCTCTCACAGTAAAAGCAATGAAGGCCTACCTGTTATCAGCTGAAGTAAGACAGGTAAATCTCTACCAATATATGTAACATTGAGTTTAAAATCAGGAAATGTTTGTAAAATAATAAACATATTCAAAATAGCCCTATACTTTGAATACAGTATTCAACCTGCCGAATCGAATTAATTGAAACATATCAAAGGCACTTCCTAGAGGGTAAAGATCTGAAGACACATATGCATTCAGCTACCACCTAAGCCCAGTCACGACCCATTCAGGCTATTGAAATCTGCTTTGTAAACCCGTGGCACAGGTAATCCAATATGTCCTGTTCAGTAAGCGCACGTACTGACATCGTGAAATTGAACACAAAACCCGCACACGCTTGAGCGGTCCGGGTAAAATATATGACACATTATTAGTTTTGCCACGAAACTTTCCATATTATATTTTGTGTCCTTGTTCAAAACTAGTTTAAGTTATTTGGTTACATATATTTGTTTGTCAATATATATTTGACTATATAAAGGAAAACCTTCACCGAAAATAGCAATAATATACGGTATTAAACGTTCCTTCAGTCAAGTCATACATATACCTAGTAAAATCGATCTATACAACACACTCTTCAATGTCAAATAGTTATGGTGACCAAAAGGCCTACTTCTGGTTTATTTAGTCATGACAGCCTTATATAGATGAAAACAAATTGTGGAAGAAAAGAGATATCCTCCCATATGAAGAACAAGACACTAGTTTTATTTGTGTGCTATTATCTTGGGTCTAGGAGTCCGGTCCAGGCAAGTGGTTCGGCTAAGATTACAGGTCATCCTGTGTCATTAGGGGGGTCACCGATTTTCTTTAAGTTTCTTATTCCAGAGAGAAGTTGTGAAAAAGTTTCCAATAGACATCAAATGATACATATCATATGTTTTCAAACTGATTAGTCCCAAATCCCGAATAATAAACTGTTTTCCCTTCTGAAAAAGAAGAAAAGTGACTGACAATAGAAAATAGGTGTAGTTATATGTCCTATAAAAAAGAAAATATAATCAATGCAAATAATTCCAACGACCACATTGGTGTGCTTTTTCTTAAAACTAGACATTACTTGAATTGTGACCAAATTGTTTTTGGTTCTATATCTGCTGTAACAGCTGAATACTTATAATTCAAACTTTCCTTAAATTGATGCCAAAAGCTCAAAATGGTTGGAAGTTTCCAACAGATGGAGGTAAAATAATAACCAGATGAGGTCATAACCTGATGAATATTTACAATGTGATGAATATTTACAGTCCATTTAGTCACAGCTGCCAATGAGGTTCCATAGGGTTCATCCCATGTCTCACTGCATATAACATAATTATATAGGAGTCATTGTGCAGAAATCAATCCACGTGAGCCCCTAATTATGCACTTGCTTTAGTTTCCTTCAACTGGAATACAATGTATTTCGTCTTTTACTTTTCTTCAAGTGCTTAAGAACATCCAACTGCACAAGTGAAGTTTATCGAAAAGTTTTTGAAGCACCAGATTAGGAAAATATTCGAAAACTTAATGCTACTTCACCGTAAATCACCAAATACTGTGTTGCACTGAAATGAGTTTCTCCTGACTGCATATGGTGGACATGTGACACTTCATGCAGAGAACCGCTAGTTGACTGCTCATCACACATACGTATAAACAAAACAGGATTGAACACAGTCGTTTTGGAAAGAGAAAAGCATGTATTTTTAACAGCGCACTTCTATTTGTAGTATCAATTACATCCTTCAGTAGGATCTCTGGAGATTGATAGGCCTATCCGTGATGTTTGATTTCCGATGAGTACTTATGGGCAGTGTTACTAAATGTCACTAACATCCTAACAAAAAATGACAAATAGTGTGGTTTGACACAAATGTGTCATTTGTACAAACGGGCATGTTATATCTCGACAATCAGAAAATACGAAACCCTGTCTGCAATTAATGAAATAAATTTACAATTGGTAAAATAGCGGCTAGTGGTGTTTTTGCGAATTTTGGGGTAGCATAAAAGGTATTTAGGTGTTTTGTAATTGTAAAGCGTTTAATTAGTCTTAATTGTGTTTGTGTGAAAGATCAACAATACAGTGTATTTATTTGCCATCATTGCAAGGCGTAAATTAACAATACTCTGTTATAGGGGAATGTGTTATTTCTGCAGTTCATTTGACGTCACCATCCACACTAGTGCCATTAGCATGTAGGGGTCGACAGGAAGTGATGTTCGCTATCTTGACTTTGGGACCGGCTGATCTATTGTTTTCGCTTGTTTGTTTGGGGTTTAGCACCGTGCGTAAGGTTATTTTACTCAAATGGCCGCGTGCCCGTCCGATTAGTGATGGAAACCACTCTCAACTTTATGTGGGTAAACAATGGCTGGACATGACAAAATAAGCCACACCATCACATCTGTTTCGCGTTGACAGACAGCAACGGAACCAACACGAACAAATATCCCGCCAACCGGCGGCTCGTCTCTTTTCGTAAAAGGTCATTAACATTTCAGATTAACACACTTTTACTGGATTCCCCCTCCCTGGTTGTGAAATGCATTTCTCATTGCGTTTATAAAACATATCAAAGGCCTTTCATAGAGCTGAATATCTAAAGGAACATGTGCTTTCAGCTACCATATATAAACCTTTCTTGACTGGTTCAGGCTATTTCAATCTGCCTTGTGTACCAGTGGCATAGGGAATCCAATGAATAACGTTGTCCTTAAATCTATTCAGTCTTTCTAACTGTGTGGTAATTTAACGGTTCTTTCACTACGTCCTTTTGGTTTGTTTGTTTGTTTGATTGGGGTTTTACGTCGTACTCAAGGGTATTTACCTATATGACGACGTGCCAGCCAAATGGATGGAGGAAACCACCCTCAACACACTGGCAACAAACGAAGACAAGACGGGACAAATACAGGACAAAAACAGGACGCAATACAGACACCACAAACAGATCGGCTTCCTTTTCCCCTTATAGCTCTGAGAGCACCAGGGCAACATGAAGCTCTCTCCAACCATGCTCCGCGCGTCATTTTGGTGAAATGACGGGCTGTGATCAGTAATGCCTATATCACTGACTTTACTTGTACATACAAGTATTTGGCATTGTTCTTATATTAATTCGATTTCTGCGATAAATGACAGAATTAGGAGGTTTTACAGTATAAGAGCGAGGCATTTCATGCCTTTTCACAACCAGCCGTTTGCCGCATTTTTAGGTTTCATTCCATACATTTTGTAGACTTTAACACAGGCTAATCTCTTGTAAATCTATTAAATTTTCGCTGTTGCTTTTAACATTTCACAGCTGTTTATAGCCACACCTAAATGCCAATCTAATTTAAATCAGATCTCAAAAACGCTCCCCATGTTTTGTCTGTCGCTATATTGAGATCTAACGCAATCACCCCATCTACAATGTCGATTGTTTATTAAATTGACCAATCACAGAGCTGCTTCTCATTTTTAGAAGATTTCCGCCGACGAACCGAAAATGCCTGACTGCGTTATTTTACACGACCAACGGATACATGCACGCAGAATCAACAAACACCAGTTAAATAATAAACTTTGAGCGGAATTTGATCTTCCCCCGTTTACATGTTTACCATGGCCGCGCGTTATCTGTGTTTTTATTGGACAACAGAAACTGTGACCCTTCGTGAACCCCAGTAAGCTTGACCTAATTGAACAGTATAAGTAGAGTGCTTCATTAGATCTCAGCGTTTTTTAGATCTGATTTTAATTAGATTGCAGTCATACGTATCATTAATTTATTTTCACAAATTGTTCAACTGATGTAGATCAAGCAATTGTACTACATGTTTTGTGGTGTTATTGTGTGCACTCTTATTATCGTGGGCCCGTCGAGGTGGCTTAGTGCTTGACGTGTCTGTTTACTAATCCTACTTTGATGAACCATCGAATGGTTTGAGTTTGCATGTCGGCCATCATGTACATGTATGTAAGTAGGTTACAGGTGTGTCTTCGGCAATCGCGGGATTTTTTTTTACCAATTCCCCTCCCTGTTTTCCACTTTTTTTTTTTAGCAAGTAGCCGTGTGAAGTCGACAATCCGTCGTCATATAAGTGACATACACTTGTGTACGACGTCAAACCCCAATCAGGCAAACAAACAAACAAATCAATCGCAGCACAACATTCGAAAATGTAGGTCATGAGTCGAATGTTTTTTTAGAAAGGGAATAAACATGCGGTATCTGGTGGTATCCCGCTGTTAATACTTGTTTATATGGTAAAGGGATTGCGTTAGATCTCAATACAGCGACAAACAAAACGCGGGGAGCGTTTTTGAGATCTGATTTTTATTAGATTCACCTAAATGCTTATGAGGTTTTAAGTCTGCTTTTTGTCTTTAACAGAAGACGTGTGCGCAGTTTAGAAATAATTCATTTCCAATAACTGGTGTGTGTCTGTAATTCAGTAATGCTAATAACGTATCGTTGTTTTCTATTTTTAGATTATTTGGTTGGAGATAATGGGGGCACGGGTGACATGTTTAATGCCCCATTCACGCATCGAACGTTTTACACACAATGTTTGTGGAATATTATCTGACTAAAGTCACAGCTAGGGATGCCATATCAGGCAAACACACAATTCATCTTTAGAACAATTTCAGTGGATGACACATACTTTAGTGGCATTATTTCTGGGTAATATGAATAATAGGCAACTAATAACAAGTATTCTGCCCCGTCAAAATGAAATACATCAAATCTTGATTTCAGCCATGGGGTATTTGGCCTATCATGTGAAAAACATGGCTGATTTAGCTGTATTGTTTGATACATTTGACAAAAAGTGCAATTGGACCTAACATTTCTTAAGGCTGCTACCATGCCAAACAATAGCATACATCAATTAGCACGATTTATACATTTCTCCATGCCCCAATGTCTTACATGGGCACGCGACAACATTTCTATTTGCCTTGATTTTGAAATCACCTTTTGTATAATGGGAACATCCTCGACATGTAATTTTTCTTTGTAATTCCAGTATTTTTTATTTAAACTTGAAACATTATTTGGATCAGCTGGCTATACACACAGAATACATTCTTTTAATATAATCATTTTCACTTTCCGGAGCCATGGCTAGTTTGAAACTCTCCAGCATGTCATCAATAAATAACAGTGGCATTCGTATCATATGAACGGGGCATTGTAACTCTGTACGTAGTTTTGAGTCGGGTGAATTATGTGGTTCCAGACATCCTGACAAACCATCAGCAATGAAGAGTTGATTCCCTTGGATCCATTTCCATACAAAATCATAGTAGAGTAAACGCAACACTAAACGCTCCCTCGTGGGAGGCGCACTGACAAGTTGTAGAAATTACAGAGGTTAATGGTCATTTTCTACCACAAATTTACGAGTTTCTACCAATTGACGAAAACGTTATGCAGCAGCTACTATGGACATCAACCTTTTCTCTACTTGAGATTAATTTATTTCAGCATGGGTCACGAATCTAGAGGCGAATGCTATAGGATGCCCCATTTGTAGAAGCACTGCACCTAAACCATTGTTAGTACTAACGTTTCACACACAATATCTAGAGGCGAATGTCATAGGATGCTTCTGTTGAATTAGCACTGCACCTAAACCATTGTTAGGACGAATAACAAAACACCTTAATGTCATTCCTAGAATCAAACAAGACAGGTGCTGAACTTTTTAAGGGTTTCATTTTTTTTTAAAACTTTGCTCATGGTTTTCTGTCCGTACAAAAGCACTTTTTTTCAACAAATCTATTCACGACGTTGTTTCTTCTGATGTTTTCGATTTTAAGTTATCTACATATAAGCTAGCATGCCAAGAAATCTCATAACATCCCTTCTTGGCGTAGACTTATCCATAGCAAATATTGACAAAACTCAGTCAGGGTCTATTTTCTACCATTTTTGGCTTAATTATTACATCACCTAGGTATTTAAACTCTTTACGTATTTTTAAGACATTATTCTGTGTGGCTGTGAGAGTTGGCTTGTTACGAGCATGTATGAGAGTCATCTATATTATCCTTTACTCCAGGCTAGTTGTAAAACCAGCTATATCAAATACATTGACAAATTTGACTAAACACAAATTAGCCCAAACGGCCACCTGTTGAAACAGTAATTGCCAACTGGTGTGTTAAAAGTTGTGAGTTTGGCACTTTCTTTATCTAACCTCATTAGCAAAATGAAGATTTTCGCATCGAGTTTCACAAAATAATTTAAATTGCTTAATTTTGCAGTCACTTCTGCTGTTGGAGATTTTAAACTGAGCACTAGTAACATGCTGATAAACCCGACAGTGGTGGACTATCGCGATTAACAACAACAAAATTTAGTATAATTTTCTTATCTTTTACAGAAATATGTAATGCTAAATAGCATTATTCCCACTGATGAGTTTCACAAAGTAGAGTAAACTTACAACTCCACTCATTCTTGACAATGGTTTTAAAATAAACCGAAATATTGAATCACCATGTAATGCTACCTAAGCCAAAAGATTTGTAGGAGTATGGTTGTATGTTATTAATTTCATTCTACTAATCTTTGTGCTTTTGACATACATCTCATGTCGGAGATGTTTAACTTGAGCTCCTGTGTCTAACTTACATTGACAACATATCTTTTACATTGACAACGTATCCCCTAGTACGCGTTCATGGTCTACCGATTTTCATTCAGTTCTATTCTCACATTGAAATCTTGCTCAAAATTTCCAACAAAAGATTTATTTTCGTATACACGCACGGAATCACTGCTAGATTTCACAACATGGACAGGAGCTGAACCAAATCCCATTTACCGGATGTGACCTATTTGTCCATTGCTTTCACACGTTTTGGCAGGACCATTTCCAAGAACATATTAGTAACCACAAAAATAAATCTTCTATGATTTTACTGTAGACTGATTTCTGTTGATAATTCTGGGCACGAGTTTGATAATTACCCTTACGTATTTTCAACGCTGACACCTTTTTTGCACGAACATCTCTTTAACTTTCCTGTTTATACTTCTAGAGCACAACACATATCAAGAACGTATGCAGACTAGTGTCAATTTATATTAGAACTTTTTTTCTCTTTGAGGGTCACTGTTTATTCTAACAAGTATCTGACCAATTATATTCTCATCAAGTTTGTTCGCAAAATCGTATTATCAGCATGTGTTCTTATGTCATTAAGGAAGGCAACAAACGTGTTGTCGTTTTGATTTACATGTCGAAGCATATGGCTTTCGAATATTTTTTTTTGCGTACCGACGAAATGTCCGTCAAACTTTTTTAATAACTGCTGATAGCTTGTTTGGTCTGTAACATCACGAAACTTGTTGTACACTCGTCTACATTCTCCACTGATCGGAGTAGGCAATATGGCCTTTTTAATCCGTTCATCTCTCTTTTCCCCACCCGAGGCGACCATATAAATCTAAGCCTTGTTAAAACAACTTCCACGACTTGACATCGCGTCGACAATTTTCAACGATTTTGGGTGCGGTAAATTTTGCATTATGACAGTTATCCCTAATAAGACACCATGTTCTTAATATTGACTACACAGGTGGGGACGGGTGGTCAACTTGGACGTGTTATCTACAGAGATGACAATACACGGGTTTGCCATATACATGTATGGTGTTATTTGCTTTCCAAACGGAAGTTGCCTCGCTTTGAGCTTAACCCATTTGACCATATATGGCAAACAGCTACCATATATTTTGAATAAATGAAGAGAGCTACCATATATGGTGTTGTTTGCGTTCCAAACGGAAGTAGGGGGGCTTATTCTCGAAACTGTAAACCCGTGTAAACAACAAACTATTCCAGTTCAAACCAGTTTGTAATCTTCGACAGGAAGTTACCACGAAAGATGTGTCAACAATTGTACTTGGTATTGTATAGTGTAATGTGGTTTGAAATGGGTGGTGCTGAAATTTGTTTTGAAGCTTTGAATTTTTGAAAAAATGTCAACTGTGCCAAATGAAGGAATCGAAGGTCCCCTGAGTAGCATACAGCATATGACGCTTTTTTAAACTTTCTAAAAACGGCAATTTTGTGAAAATGAATGGGATAATGGACAGTTTAATAGTCTACATGTTACTTCATTTATATTGCGATACTAAACTCAGGTGGATTAAAGGTTGGAATGGCGTGGTCTGAACTGGGTTATTCGTAAAGCTTTAGCTATTGTGGTGGGGGTGTTGTCTCTATATTAGTCTGATAAAAGCGAAGACTTGCGGATAAGGCTCAACTAGGACCCCAGGCAGTCTCCTATCAAGGATTGAGTCTGGTAGTGGTTGTCTCCCTTATACTTTCGTTTAAGTTTGTGTTGAAACCCATGGTACAGTGTATGTACATGGACGTTTATTTATATTTAACTTATCCTGTGTTACATCAACATAGAAATGTGTTTTCGTTAATTTGTGATAAGAATTTCTTAATTCAGGAAAAATAATTCACTCCGACCTGTTCGGGAAAAGAACCCGGAACAGTAAATGACGGCTTTAACGATTAATCAGCTAACCGGCATTATAAATAGAGGCTTAGTTAGTTTATGTCCTAGTTTATATCTATACAGCGGACATTCACATTCATATTTTGTCAGACTGAGACTCGTATAGGAATCGAACCCACGGGCCTTAGAGTCACGCATCAAATCTCCATCTTTTAATGTCGCCCACCTAGTCCACTCAGTCAACCGGCTTTCAACATTGAACAAGTCATGAACAAATTAAGAAATTACCATTCACAAATAAACACTTGACGAAAATGCCTGTTTACTTTTAGTTGAAGTTATGTTTATTTGGTCATGATTAATATATTTCGAGTAAAAACTACAACAGCAAATACATGCTTGATCGCCTGTGGAATGTTTAGTAAAGTGATCGGCATGCAGCAATCCTGCAATATGTTACGACCTACGAACGCCGGGGTAATTTTTGTCATTTCCAAAAATCTGCCTTTGAACATCTGTTAATTTATATTTTAACTTAATTAAGTAAATAATGTTATGGGTACATTGCTTAAACTAAAAATTAACATTGTGTATTCTAACTTCGATATAACTGTATCGTTGCATTCGTAAATACTGATCTATACATCTTACTGTTCGATGTTCCCTATATGTTTAATCTAAAACACATAGTAATTGAACAACTAGCTTTTATCAATCAAATGAAAATGCACAAAAGGTATCGAGGAAAATAGTTCGTTTGTTTACAGCGCCTAAAAACTACGATAAGTATATACGAGTATAAAAATGTGCGGAATTCATTAAAACCGACGTCTGAACCACAGTGTTAGAGCAAGCACGAATTTGGTGCGAATTGCCCCAGGCGGACATTGGTTTGCGTTGCCGTTCATCGCACGGTATAGTCATAAGGGCACACAACGATGTGACTTCATCCATAACATTATTTCATACAGCAATAGCTACTTAGTATTTTCGCTGTTTAATAACCCTAGCATTCCGGTTAAATAAAACGCGCTTGGAAACATTTTTTACAAGTCACGCCACTTCAAATTGGAAGGAACAAATGCTAATTAATAAACCGGAGACGTAAAGCGGACTTGTTTAAATGCCCGAGGGCTACACCGACTACTTGGTGTCACGAATAGATTTTTCTGTCATCTGTAGTCATTTCATCTCTGGATGGATACCTGCAAAGACTATATCTGGATTATCTCTGACTAAAAACCGCCGTGCAAAGATACACCATTGGAGAATACTAACTAGTTCACAGACTGGGACGGTTACCAATTCAAGCTAGGCATTGTTTATTCATCTATTCGATTTGGAAACACGTTTAGAGTTTTGCGGTTTTCTTCAGTTTATCTTCAGTTTACCGTTTCATCATTTCAGGTAGGTTGTTGACATCTAATTAGCTATACATTGGACGTTTCAAGTAGTCTTGTATGCACGTACCTGGTTGTGCGACATGTTTCGAACCCGCAAGCGGACTAAATTTCGTGGCAGCACGAATTACTGGTTATAATTTTATGATTTTAAGTTTATTTTAAGTCGATACATTAGAAGAGTCTTCTCCAAAACGTTAGTTTATGCCACATGACCTGGTAGAGGTATAATATCATTAGCTGACAAATACATATCGTGTTTCAAACGAGTGGCATGCTGTTCCAAACTCGCTGTGTTAGAATTTGTTATTGATCTTTTCGGCAAATATGTTCTGATTAACGAATTTATATTTCGTATAAATGAAAAAATAAATATATTGGACAGTGAAGTGTCAAGTTGTATCTTTCACCACTCAATATATATGACGTTCAAAATTCGTTGCATACTATCCTCCATTTACTTCCCGCTTTATGGATAAACTTGTCAAGTTTATCCATTGATTCCTTGATTGATTATCTCATCGATCGATAGTCGGACAGTCGATTTAGCGTCGTGCCTTAGGCCGTGTCATTTAGACACAAGCTTTTCACTCTAATAGCAAGACTAACTCAACAACATTGTTTTGAATCTGTTATGTTGGTAAAGTAATGTTCATCAAGTGCTAAGTAAATACGGGAGTTGTGCTCGGGTCATGCGCAAGAGGACACCCTTCGTATGTGAGAAAGAATAACTTTGAATTTATGAAGTCAACAACATCTTCTCTTACAACGCCATGATTTATGCGAAAAATTTAAAAATTGGATCAAAACTATTAAAATTGAACGAAATAACGATAAGTAATTCAATCAATAAATAGACAACTAATTCATTAATTAATAAACTAATCAATTTAAAAAACAACAACAAACAAACAAATAAATAAAAAATATATATAAATACAAAGGCAAAAAAATAAATAGATAAATAAATAAATAATTAAATAAACCAATAAATAAATACATTTTTATATAAATTAATATATAAATAATAACAAATACAAAATCAACGAATCAATGAATCAATTATTCAACGAATGAATCAATTAATCAAGCACTCAACGAATAATTCGACGAATAAATGAATCAGCAGCAGAATACTTCATGCACTACAAAATAATAAATGTATCGTTAAGCAACCATAGAATGAATCCATATTCACAGCATCATTGCTGGCTAAACATATCTTCTAGTTTGATTATCTCGCATTGTATTATTCTACACTGCATTAGTTGACAATTATTTGGTGGGTAGGTCTACTGGCCGTATCCAACTCGTTGTAAAATGCCACTCAAACTCATGACAACTACTTTGTAAATGTATTTTCCATGTTACGTTTGCGTGACAGAATTAGTGCGAATGAGTAGGATTAATTCAACCGTACTGATTTCTATGTGTATCGCCTGGAGTGTTGTTATACCTCTTTGAAGCACGTGATTAGCTATTTATTTTACGGCACACAAAGTCCGTGTGCGTCTGTTATTAGGATGGTGTGGGACGGCCAGGCGATGAGGGTCAGATTGGGGTTTACTGAGACACATTATTTCACGCATATATGATGGCGTGTCGGCTTGATACATATTTAGCACACCCTCCTAGACGTCACTGATAACACACAGGGACATGGCGGGACAGGCACAATATGATACATTAGTTTATACAATAAATGATTAAATGTCAGCGTGATAGAGCCATGTGATATTTGTTTCATATCTCCACGTGTGTGATACAACTTTCCAACAACTTTCCCACGCTGTGGCTGGTCATGAACAATCCTCTGTTCATTAATACAATTAACTCAATTAAATGCTGCACCCTACACGGCTGTTTTATTTAACAACTTGCGAATGGTGTCTGCACAGTCCCAAAACAACACTGACAGACCTTCAGTTTGGCGACCCCAGTTCATATCATATACATTGACGAGCCTTCGGTCGAAATACAAATTTCGACCGATTCAAGGAATGAAGTTAAAATGCCTTCAATCTGAAAATAAAGATGTACAACTATCAACCTATTCACGGAATAAAGTTCGTATACGTTCAATCTGAAAATAAAGATATACAACTATCAACCTATTCCCGGAATAAAGTTAGTATACGTTCAAGCTG
>JAQQZZ010085189.1:18505-35290 GCA_030265115.1 Mopalia vespertina
CCCGGAATAAAGTTAGTATACGTTCAATCTGAAAATAAAGATATACAACTATCAACCTATTCCCGGAATAAAGTTAGAATACGTTCAATCTAAAAATAAAGATATACAACTATCAACCTATTCCCGGAATATATTTAGTATATGTTCCATCTGAAAATAAAGATATACAACTATCAACCTATTCCCGGAATAAAGTTAGTATACGTTCAATTTGAAAATAAAGATATACAACTATCAACCTATTCACGGAATAAAGTTAGTATACGTTCAATCTAAAAATAAAGATATACAACTAACAACTATCAGATACGTTGAATCTGAAATTAAAGATATACAACTACCAATTGATTCAAGGGAACAAGTTAATAAACATTAAATCCGAAAATTAAGATATAGACTACAACTATAAACCCATTCAAGAAATGAAGTTAATATACGCTTAATCGGAAAATAAGTCGTGCGTTTACAGGGCTTATTCCTCCTCTTATATATATGAGCTACATGTATTCGACTGTCAGTGGTACCCTCTTCGATGTCACTCAAAAATAGTCAGCTGATTGGTACGCGCCTTCTGATTGGATGGAGATGTTACAAACCGTACATCATTGTACTTTTCTCGCACTTGCTTCACGGCAAACAACCGTGTGTATTTGCTACTGCCACACTCGGTAATTAAACGGTGGAACAATAATTTAAAAGTCATTCTGAAATGAGAACGATGAAAACAATAGGTACATAAACACAACCATAAAATGTGAAGTGTGTAGCTATAATGAAAATGTTCCTAAAATATGTGCAAAAATCCTTTAACCAGTGCAACCACAATACGCAACACCGATTAATAGGAACGCTGTGTAGAGGTTACAACGCTTTTCCTTCATGAAATCAGTAAAAAGCTGGGGCTCGTTGCTCTAAAGATATCATTTACATACTACTTCGTGCCGATTTATTTAAATTGACCGCGAATTAACGAATTTTATCTTAACGAATTACTATATTATTATTTAGCCTAAATTGTACAGTTCAAGTTTAATATATGCCTAGTTACAATTGTCTCCAGCTATTCGATTTGATGTCTATACTGTTTCATTTGACATGTTCAATGGAAATATCTTATTTTCGGATCACTGATTGGTTTAATCCACCACGTGTTCATACCTCAAACAATGGTTTCGGACGCAAAGTCCGATTTATATTTATTGTAGAGAAAAAAAAATTTGCTTGCCACCGGGATTCGATATCAGGTCTCTGACTAGCAGGGCCAAGGCTTTGGGTTTATTTATGTAGATCAGCAAAGCTCTAGCTAACATTTTAACAATGTCTTGTCTGCTCTCATTTTAAGCGAGCAAGATATCTCTATGCTTCTGTCCGCACGTATTTTGATGACTTATGTAGTTCCCTCTAAAACACAATGTTTTTGTATTGTTTGCGTGAAGCTGTCCTACAGACCCACAGGAGTAGCACACACCTCCGCCTGCTCTGGATTAGCAAGAAGCACGTAACTCGGCAGAGATATTGTTGAAAGACCCCTACTATAGCCTTTCGCACACTGCAGCGCACGACGGCCCGTCCAGCTATCTATTAATATAAAATATATACCGGCACATAATGATATATTGTAGCCGATTTCCCCCGAAACAGTTAACACACATATAGCTATAAATATGGAAATGTCCTTACGCAAACCATTCCGTTCAAGGTTAACAACTCATAGGAGAGATAAGAAAAGACATCGTGAAAAACTGGAAAGTAGGGTTATATTTCCGCAACAGTCAAGGACAAACAAGTGTAAGTAAGAACAAATTTCTACCATTGACCTTAAGAAGTGCTCTTTTTTGTGACTTTCATAAAAAAGTGACTTGCAAAAATGAAATAAATTAGTACTGTCAAAAAACAAGAAAAATGTCACCAAAGACATATTGGCTAGGAAGTTTCATTTTCTCTCGTTGATTATGACAGTTATTCCTTATTCTGTTTTTTTACGGATGATGTACGATCGACGGTTGTTAATGTTTGCTGTATTATATAGTCGATAGCTCAGCCGGTAGAATGTTGGGCCTGTAACCCAAAGGTCCCCTGTTCGACTCCACGTGGAGCGAAGCAAATTTTTCTCTTTGTATTTATTTAAAATAGATAGTCAGAACTTGTGATGTTTGTCTGATCAATTTCTGTACTTCTTCGCATCTGTGTTCTGTACATCTTTCATTGTTTGCGGGGTCATTTGACATAAATTAACAGAGAAATATTCCTGTCACTTCATTCGATAAAGCTATACTGTATCTATTTATCCGATGTTAGATTTAATTTCGCACAAGTATGGTACCCTATGCAGTTGATCGAACGCTCCTAAACTCTTACGTCCCGGTCTAATACAGATGTATTATTGACAACATTCAAAATTGTCACGCTTCCATTGACTTTCGAACCTGCGACCTTTGTTTGACAGGTTGAACATGTATAGGCCTATATATTAGGGCTAAGAATAAAGTCTCAT
Source organism: Mopalia vespertina (assembly GCA_030265115.1). Taxonomy (NCBI): domain Eukaryota; kingdom Metazoa; phylum Mollusca; class Polyplacophora; order Chitonida; family Mopaliidae; genus Mopalia; species Mopalia vespertina. The sequence goes on from JAQQZZ010085189.1 coordinate 21,000, forward strand.
AAACATTGCACATCCAGTTGTTTCAAATTTTGTTTGCTCTTTAAACTCTCACGAATTAAAACATAATTTTATCAGGGGCTTTTATTTCGTATTCGAATCACTTAAATTTAGATAGATTAATTTTTCCTGAATTGTTACATCTCGATTGGTTGCTTCTATTTCATCTGAATGTTATTTATTTTACGGCACATTTTACATATGTAGTGTCGGCGAGTTAAGTACTCTCGCTAGCTTTTTTTCCCTACAATAGGTATTCGTTGACTGTAGAATCGCCAGCAAAGGCTCGATTTGTAATTTGTTTGTTTGAAAATGTGGCTTTAGGGCCGCTTCGCTGGTATGGATTTCGCGACCCTTCAATTCATATCGTTTTATTTCTTTATATCAATTACAGTTGTTTTTTCTAATTTGATCGCCAGTCATTTTAATTTAATTTGATTGTCATTTTCGCGGAATCTGCATCATATGTAAACTGTGGCTAAGTGGTGAATTAAAAGCGGAGTTGAAAATTCGTGAAATGTCTGTGACGTCATCAAGGTGTGTTGACTCCTATCATGAAGTCATTTACATACGAGTTCAATTAGTGTCAACTTTGTTATTTGCCATTATATATCCGTTATTGTATCCTGCTAAGGTATATAAAAAAAGCTAGTATACTTCAATTTAGTGGTGGAACATCTATTCGTGTAAAGAACGTAATCGATCATTGCATCAACAGTTGACTCATAGCTGCATATACTTACACAATGATAGGGAGATGTTGTGCAAACAAATTCAAATAAAGACGCACTTTTTTAAGTCGGCTTAGTCATGTTGTAATACCAGTGAATGCCCAGAAATATGACGTTAAACGCCTTTAAGGATACTCTAAAACAGAGTGTTGTTACATTTCGCCGTTTTACTCCTAAACTTCTCTGAATTTTGAAACACGTGTATATATATTCTGAATCGTCTTTGTCTGCAGAACAATAATAAGTAAATAATTTTTTTCTAAAACTTACAGAAAAAAAATATTTTGCATAAAAAGTAAATTTTTGCTATCTCTTTTTCAAATTGCTACTTCTTTAACACCAATCACGTCTACTGTTCAATTTGGCATCAACGTGCAATACATTATCTGAACCAAAAAACTGTCATTCATTTATTTCCTGTTTGTCTTACTTTTCTTGCAATATTGTGTTAAATGTCAAAAATAAAACAAATGAGTCAATATAAGGATATTTCAACTTCCTAAAAAACGAAAAAAGATATAAAAAATCTGATCAAAAAATTAGTTCTGTAGGTATAATAACAGCCGAGGAGTAGGCATTTTTCCAAGTACGGTACACTGAAAACTGAAAGCAGAGAAAACAGCTAAATGTAGTCAAAACACCGCTGTTGTAAATCATATAGTCAAGTTTTATAATCAAAGTTAACGGTCTTCTTACTCAAATTTTTTTTATCGGGTCTGCTCTAGGATAAAGATCACTATCTCAACTTTTTGAATATGCAATAATAAAAGAATTTGAGCCGAGGGGGGTAAGAGTATCCTTAAATAACACAAACACTCATTCTGAAAGCTTATGTGTGTGCCACCACACTGAGGTCGGACTGGAACTCAGTCAGATCTTCTTGTGTTTTGGGCAATGGAGAACACGTGTATCAGCAAAATGTTTTTGGACTGACATTTGGAGATGGTTAATTATTTTAACAAATAAACGACAGTTTAATATATGTTTGTCTCATTTTGTAGTCATCAGCCAGTACAAGAATCAGCGTTCATCCCAGTTAACTTAGTGGACATACTTTTATAACTAATGTTTAACAACAGTACCCCCAAACATGAATTTATGTCAATTCTAACTATTTGCTCTATTAATGTTCTGTAATAAAGTTAGCAGTGCGTTTCAACTTGAGAAGTGACTCATCTCAGCAAAATAAATAAATAAAAATCAAACTAAATAAAGCATGATCCATTAAAAAAATAACATTAGCAGAGACGTCATTCCTATATTTCTCGTCGTCCGTCTCTTAAAGAAAACAGGACAAATACTATGTTAATCCAATTTTTATGACGCACAATTTTTCGTTGATATGAAGTGTAGGTTATAAAACACTTTAATTGGGCTCAGTAGCTAACCCATGGTTGGCTTATAACAAGCTGAGGAGGAGGGAAAACATAGACCAGGGGAGGGGGTTGTGTCGAAGGTTCTTGGTACTTGATCGATATTTGGTAGGGAGAAGGGATGCAATTATTGGGGGTCGGGGATGAGGTTTAGAGGTTACGTACTTAATATGCCCTCTGTTTATACTCTCAATTTGCCCGAAAATTGACTCAACATATTTGAACAAATATTCGAATAATTAGGATACTTACGCAAATGTCATTAAGAGTTTTTGCTGTTTCTATTTACGTGTTCGTCTAAATCAAAGGCAAAGACGTTTTAAAACAGACATTCATTCTTCAACAGGTTGAACGACATTTTACCTGCCATACATAGAGTTGTTGATTGGATAGCAGTCATGGCAACCATTTATTTATAATATCCATTTATATTGTCGTGTTGGTAATTTAACATAATGTTGGATTAGACGGAGGTTAAGATTTTTCTAAAAAAAATCACATATATATTTGTGGGTATTTAATAGAGCATGCAAGACTCCGCGCATCCATACTAATTGTCATAGGGCAGATTAGATAACGCCATGCGGGATTAGTCTAGCCTCTCTAAGCCAAATCCTTCGACTGTGTTTACTGCAGTACAGGGACCTGGTACCAGTTCTACAAAGCATGTTCTGGCTTAAGTCAAAATACTAAATTTGAGATTTTTGCCACCTGTTTTTATAATTTAGTTTGTATGTTATATCGACAATTATTAGTTACCTACATTATAATGATAATGCCCAAATATTACAGTGCAAAGTACAAACTATATAGCGTCAAAAGTCCACCATACTAACACTGACTGGACCAAATCGACCCTTACAAGATAATGAAAGATACACACTTACCATGACGCAATTGTTCTCAAAACTGGTGTCTGCATGCAATCTACATGTATTCATGTTCAGTTTGATTTGATTTTGCTTTTCCACCATTGGTGCGGAGGGTTGGGTGGGAGCTTCAGTTTGCCCTGGTGCACTGAGAGCTAAGGGGCAACACCAAGCCGACCTGCTTGTGGTGCATGACGTCCTGTTTTTGTACTTGAGTGTGTGTTGCCAGTGGGGTCGATGGTGATTTCTTCACCCATTGTGCTGACACGCAGTCATGTGAGTGAAATAACCTTAAGTACGACGTACAACCCCAATCAATTAATCAATCCACAATTGGGACATGTAGTTGCGCAATAGCGAATTCTAAATGTAACACCAGTTAACCCAACTGCTGTGTAAGCAACCAGGCTGTGGTTATCCTTTCTGAACGTATCAAGTGACTCGAATCAAGAATAATAAACAATTCCCAATCCCTTAAGACCCCGACTTTCACATAAACGCACAATTTTACTTGGGTAAAACCAGTATGTGAGTAGTTTAAATAGAAGGAGTTTGTAGTGCAAATATAATGATTAGAAAATAATCGCAAAAATGTCGTACCACAATAAAATATCGCTATATCTTTGCGCCTATAGTTTAACACGATGAAATATTATTCTGAAAGTGACCCCTAGACAGGGTCGCTCCAAAGACAACACCAAATTTAAATTGAAAACCTCACAAGGACACTCAGTTGTGACTTGACGTCGACGTAGTACAACGTTTGAAAAGCGGAGACCAGGGCCCGTATTCATAAAGCTCTTAAAGTTAAGAAATATTTAGTCAAATTAAAGGATTTCAATTGATCATGAAAAAAGTTAAATGTGACATTTTATAAATGCCACTTATTATCTTTGATTTAGGATCATACAAAGTTAAGCAAAATGGAGTTTATGTATTGAAAATGATGTTTGTAAAACCCCTAAGATTTTCTTAACTATAAGAAACACTTAAGTAGCTTTATGAATACGGATCCAGGGCTGGGTTGTTAAAAAAATCAGCCAGGCTAAATTCTGTAATGTCACAAATACAGTTGTGACGTCAGGTCGAACAATGATGGTTTATATTAAATACGCGTTTGAACAGCTGTTCCCAGGTTCCATTTAAATAAAAAAAAATGTATTAAAGTGGTTCCCGGTTGTTCCATATCCACAAACATGTCTCTGTTTAAATGAAACTTACTAAATTAACGACTTTTTATCCGGCACAATTTTGCTGGTAGGCGAAAGCTTAGTTATCAGTGACTTAAATACATCGAGAATACAACGTGCAAAGTATCTATATTCCGGGAAGAACAAAGGCCCCAAACACGGGGTAAATACGTACGTGACCAGATCTTTACAAAATACCAAATTGTCAAATTGTCAAACTGATTTCTGGGCAATCTATGTGTTAGTTTGTGTTTCATTTTAACCAATCATAATTAAATGTGGATCGTTTACCTGACTCGTCTTGATAAACTCGTTCCACCAATCTCACGACGCTATGTCAACCAATTATCGTGTCTTAGGAGTGGTCGGACGTCTCTGAGCCTTCCCGTTTAATAAACTTTAAATACAGCTGCCCTGCGCTAAAGCTGCTCAGAGGTTGATCCTTTGCATTGACTTTATATCGTTTACCAAAATCAAGATTCCCAAGTTATAACTTTAAGATTATAATGTAATAATTTTTTTCACTGATTTTTACTTATACAAGCAAATAAAATAAAAAAAACAACAACAACAACAAACCGACTCAATCATAGAAAATCACAGCCACATGCAGATAAGTTTATTAACCGGGATGTGTTCACATTTATAACAGTATGTGTATATAAGTGACAAATATACTGCAAACACACTGCGGACGAGAAAATCTCTTATGTAGTCTAGTAATGATGTAACTCCTGGGCCCGGTTGCTTGAAGCGTTATTAAATTTAACTGTCTAATTGATGACGTCAAGTCAGGCTGAATGTCTATCTCTAATCCACTATTAGCTATTTAATATGATGTTAGCTACTATCGTTAGCCTTTCGTGTAACTGGCCCCTCGGTTGTAATATTGCTAATGAGATTTATTTTGTACATTGTTTACATGTCTGAATAGCTTGAAGTGTTAACTAGAACAACGAGTCCCATGTGATGACGTAATGCATTTGTTGAATTAAAAGAAGGAATTTCCTGTTAAAACATTAATTTGGTTCTAAATAACATAATTATATTCACAGGAGAATATTCTGTTATTAATAGCAGTCAACATGCCAGCCACACCGCAATAAAAGCCGCACTAAAAATTATATTTAATAATTAATAAGGAAAATACCTTTATTTATCATTCCAGCTTGCGGGTGTCTCTTTTAATCCTTATGCAAGCCACATGCAGGTCGACCAAACACGTTAATGCACACGTACGTTCAAGTGTGACAAAATAGAAGGTATTCGTCGGTTTTTCCTTATTAAATTAAGTGAGCCTTTTTCACAAGTACTTATCGTAAATGCAACTAACGTAGATGAGAAATATTATCATAAATACAGTTTGTTTTTAGAATTATTTTACACATTAGTATTGACCATGGAAAAGAATGCCTTCGAAAGTTGGTTTATCCTACAGTGTATCTAACTAGTTATTTAACTTTTTGGGGATTGGAATAAAGAAAACTGTGAAAAACAGTTGATGAACAAGACGACACCTGGCAAAAGAACTGACTTAACATCTTCAATATTAATAAACCTGTACAATTGAACAACTTTAAACAAGGCATAATGTAGTTCTATTTAAATATATGATTAATCCGCCGAAACTTGACGTTAAAATCGTGACGGATTGAAACCTTAAAGAGAACCGCCCTTCAGTGGATAAAACAAAAATTCGCAATTTTATAGAACAAGCCGGAAAAACAGGATTCGCTTAAAATGGGGCTTATAATATCTGTAGGTTGTCACGATTGTATGTGTGTTTCTTTTTCTCCAAGCAGATAAAATGTCCATAGATTAAAGTGAGATAAGACGTACATTTCGTTTTTTTTTTTCTGGGCAAATAAAATGACCACCTTGATACAATTGAGTTTAATGTCATGAGAGATAATCTATTGTATCATCATGTACCTCGATGCTCGATGATTGCACCATTTTCTAGTCGGTGTTTTAAGGATATAAAACAATGGTTTCAGAACCATGCAAATTTTTTACTATATCATCCACTGGAAGATGTTTTACGGATACACATTAATTGTATCATCCCCTTGGAGGTGTTTTACGGATACACACTAATTGTATCATCTCCTCAGATATGTTTTACGGATACACAATAATTGTATCATCCCCTTGGAGGTGTTTTACGGATGCACAATAATTGTATCATCTCCTAAGAGATGTTTTACGGATACACAGTAATTGTATCATCTCCTCAGAGATGTTTTATGGATACACAATAATTTATCATCCCCTTGGAGGTGTTTTACGGATACACAGTAATTGTATCATCTCCTCGGAGATGTTTTGCGGATACACAGTAATTGTTTCATCTCCTCAGAGGTGTTTTACGGATACACATTAATTGTTTCATCCCCTTACATGTGTTTTACTAAGACACAATATTTGTATCGTCCCCTTTGATAAACACCAAACGGCATCATCCTCATGCAAGTGTTTTAATGACACACAATAATTGTGTCATTCCTTCGAAAGTGTTTCATGGATACACATTAGTTGCATCACTCCCATGCAGGGAAAATAAGTATACGCTACATTTGCATTATCCCCTTGAAGGCGTGTAAGTATACACATTAATTGTATCCTCCCCTTGGAGGTGTTAAACTAAGACAGAATGTCTGTATCTTCCGGTTGAATGTGTTTTACTGATACTCAATAATTGTATCACATTCGTGCAGTTGTTTTTGATGATATACTTTCATGAATTGTCCCATTACTGATCCTATACCGTTACACAATGAATCTATCGTCCATTTTCCGGTGTTTGACATTTTTCACACACAACGCTTGTCATTATTGATTTAAAATGGAATATGCGTATAATTGTATCAAAATCTAACATAAATTCAATAATCTGTAGAATGTCACTTTTGTATATCAGGTGATATAGGTTGGAAAGTAATATAGGTACCAGGTTTTATAGTGGTGTCATTCATCTGAATACATTTGGAAAACATTAGTGTGTTCTTGGCACCATTGCATATATACGAAATCAAGAGACATTGGGTCTTTAAAAGATACCTTATGATCAGCTAGATTTTAAGTTGCAACAACGGCCTAAAAAATAGAAAATTTGACTCGCAACTTTTTATTTGCCTTAACATGCAGACTGAGTTTTACATATAATTATTTATATTTATCCCCAAATGCAGCTACCAAGGCATGTATATTGTCTCCTCGTGTTCTTATACAGTCTATTTATGCCATTTAATTTAATGTCAGTTTTTTTCGAAAACCTTAATAATATATATTTTGACACGAAAAAGTTCCAAAGAACCAAACTGCAGCAATGATGTAATCGAATTGATTAACTGCATTGCACCAGGGAAAAAAAACGATTCACTCACTGCCTTGCATCGATTCGAATTCGCATTTGTTTGTGCTGGTAAGCCTTATTATGCAGGAAAGTTACCAAGGAGCCATTTTTATTACAATTATTACTTATATCAGCTTAATTGTATGAGTACACAATTCCAAGCAAACTCAGCCCTCGTTAATAAATGCATTTTAACTCTCGTCAAATCTCGCAAAATATATTTGCCGCAAACTCAATAATTAAGTGGTCGCGAAAGGTAACAAATCCTTTATCAGGCAGGTTAGTTTATTATAATTACTTTATTAGTTAATCAATTTTTGTATTTATTCTAATTGATTCTCTAATTAACATTATCGGATGGCATGTTTAAAAAATATCTCAGTAGATGTTTAAATAGCCGGCGTTCCAAGGTCATTGGTCGAAATGAACACTTGACCATCTTGTCTAGCCTGGCGTATGTCGGTATTTATAGCTCACTATATTCAACGAGTGCACGTCGAGTGGAAATAGCAGCAAATGTGTGCACGCATATAGCTGAATAGGTCAGTGTGTCAATGAACTATGTATTACTAGATCAAGGAATGATTATGCAGATAGAAACACAATTACTTATCTTGTCATGTGCAGTATGATACGATTTATTGGTTTGTTTATTTGATTGTGGTGTTTAAGGCCGTACTAAAGTCATTTCACTCACTTGACGGCGTGCCAGCCCAACGAGTGAAGCCAACCACCTTCGACATCACTGGCAACAAACAAAGACATCACGGAACAATTACAGGACAGAATAAAAAACACCCCAAACAGAGCGGCTATTTATAGGCCCTTATAAGGTTCGAGAACACCTGGGCAACATTGCTGGAAGCTCCCTCCCAGCCCTCCGCCGCCTTATGGGCAACTTGGATGAATTCCTAGTAGCATTAAATTCAGTTGTTATTGTTTATTATCTTGATGGAAATATCTCATAATAATTAATTGTTTATTAATGCCAACAATTATTAACAGCATACAAATATTGCATAACTCTGTAAAAACCTGCTCGAGATTGTTTGCTCACTTTGTGCGCCCGCGGTAACATGACCACCAGGGCATGACGGCAAACATAAACCATGACGGCTGGTAGGCCTACGATCAATACACGTACGTTATGTCTGCTTAGCCTTGTTATAGTCAGTAACGCAAAGGCCTCTTCAACAGAAGATACTACAGTATATAACCAATAATATTTACACTGGCACAGGAATGTTGATTAATTTAAATCTATAAATCATCTCATGTTATAGATACACTCCCAGAGATAAGTTTCTTACTAGATTTTTAGGATGGACAGCCCCTTCGAGGTCAAAATTGTTCATTTTTCTTAGTTGTTTGCTGGCAAAAGTAAATCCATAGCGGTTAGAACAGACATAGATTTTTAGTTCAAATGTACAGTAGCCTGGCTATATGATCCGTCGTTTTTTATTAATCGACAACCAATGTGATTAATTTTTAGAAATATGTAGGATTGGTTTGACTATATGGAAGACAAGATGATCATTTGTCATTGAAATAAAACAAACAAAAGCCGTGTGTAAAATATATTGTCCTTTAGTTTTGAAGTCTTACTTTGTACGTTAAAGGTCATTTTTGTTATATTTTTTTATCGAATTGTGGTGACATTGTGCGGCCTATGTGTTCTTACCTTCGTTTTCGGATTTCGGTGACATTGCACGATTTTAAGGCAAGAATATGTCGTCAGTTTTCCATACCAAAATTCATAACAGCCCTCTTGTCAATGGAGCAGCAGCAATCAAGCGAGACGTTAACACAATTTTTGTCTGTCAATTAAAAAAAAAGTTCGCCAATTCGTAGCAGAATGCAACGACAAAACCAAAGAAATCAAAGGTGATAATTAGACATATGACCATACTTTGCCGGTGCACGTGTGTCTCGCTCCATATGATACATGTAGTATGTAGTCATATAATGCAATATTTACGCCCGGGGCAGCATGCCCACTCGCGCATAACCGTTGGTGATTTAACAAATGTCCGGTATAACGCTCTGACTCATGTCACTCCTTCTTTAATTTAACATATCACTAAACTAAATAAATCAATGATAGGCTTATTTTTTCAATGGCCTAAAACCTGGATATAACCCATTATTTTATTAACAAACAAACACCTTACTTATTGATTACGCAACTCTCACTTATCTTTGCCATGGAAGGAAATGGTTTGAATGACTCGATTGTAGCGACCTGACATTTCTATGTTTTCCATAGAACTGTTCCGTCCAAAAAGATGCTGATCGTTGGAACAATTTACCTCAAATTTAGAGCCATATAAAACTCATATGTAAAATAACGACAAACATACGTAATCTGTATATATATACTACAAAAAGCTTTCGATTTGTAGGCGAAGGACAAGATAAATCGCAGAATGATTGGACTGTTGTGGTTAATATGTCTGTAATAAATCCGTTAAGTTAATCCATCGTCTGGAATAGCCACAGACAATATATCGTACATGTATGGTTGAACTGAGTCCGATATTTGGTCAAATTGACCAATTAACAACATAATGGTTTAATGACTTGATGGATTTAAAGCCACCCACAATAAAGAAAATATTTGCATTACTTCATGGCAAAATCTTCCATTCAAAATACATGGCCTTATCATTTAACCGATGTTTGGTTATTGAGGTTAAACATTTTGGATTGTGTAACTGAAATGACCAAATTAAGCCGAGTTATGAATACTTGATGGGAATCCCATTAGCTCGTTTGAAATAGGTTATCAGCTTGATATACGTTATTGAGCAGAGTAAACAGATAAGTTATGCTTTGAATTGTAATGGGCCTGCGGCCGTGGGCTTGTGGTTAGTCAGTCTGCCTACTGTTTTTCTCTCGATATACGGCTCACGGGACCGAGCCTGTCTGACGATCGCGGGTAGGCCTATATGAGGGCGTTATTCGATATGGCTCCTGCACTCGCGGGGGTGGGTTAAAACGAGATTTCCCTCAGATTTCCGTCGTATTTCATACGGCAGAAGAACGATTAATCGTCGTATAAGAGCTATGCCTTTGATTACAACGCTTAGACCCAATAAAATAATTAAATTGAAACACACAAAAAAATAATAAACAAATTTGATTAATTTCTGAGCCGTTTGAAAGGGATTATTATAGGAATTAGAGTTGAAAATGAAGCAACCAGCTTCGAATTTAGACGAAACCAGAAAATACCTTGAGTTCATAACATACTGTACAACTTTGGCACATTGCAATTTTCTCAGAGTGAATAGAAAATATATAAGTTACAATTCATTCATTTGATTTTGATTTACCGCTAAAAAATATTAATTAAAATCGCTTGAATGAACGAGTTAGAAAATGAAGTAAGTAAGTAAATACCCAGCGTTATCATTATAACTATTCCATGAACATACGAGATTAATGTATAATAATGTAGCACGCAAAGACCGTTCACAATTTAAACTAGGGATACAAATTATTTAAGCAGAGGCAAAGTGTGCTTTTACAAGATGGTTAAACAAATGATCGGCAAAGGGCTGGGGCGGAGCTTCCTGTTGCCCTGGTCCAAGCTGAGCTAATGAACAACATGGAACCAGTATTTTTTTGATGTCTTTGTATTACGTCTTGTCTTTGTTTGTTGTCAGTGGCGCCAAGGGTGGTTTCCTCCTCTCATTTGGCTGTTACTCCGTCACGCGAGTGAAATAACTTCGAGTACGGCGTTAAACCCCAATCAAACAAACAATGAAACGAGGATGATTTCGTCTCGTTATTTCAGTGGATCATCGAAGCACTAATACTGTTTCTCTATGCAGTTGTCTATTTACTCTTCTGTCAAGAATACATTCTTTTAATTATAGTTTTTAACCTTTCCGCCAATATATGTGGGGTTTTTTTTTGTCTTAATCTTTCTGATGTATCAAAGAGCTAGACAACGAGTGATGTGTTCGGTCACACAGACCTGGCTATCCAGATGTTAAAACATAGGCCTAATTATATAACACCGCTAGACAATGTTAATAAGATCTGATCTTATATATATATGAATGTGTTTCTCAGTGTAACATTAGGAACTGAAAATCAAGAGATATCGCTAAAATAATTACTCAATTTGTATCGATTAACTCATCGACCTCAACTTTAGCCCTAGATTAATGTCACACACACGTATCATATAAATCCACTGTAGCCCTATAGTAGTGAGTTCAATCGGTGAATTTATTGTCATGTATATTTCATAATCTATTTCTAAAAAGTAATCACACCTTCATAATATATTAATGCGATTCGTCATTAGGCTCGTTAATGAAGGCTTTATATCTTTCTTTGTTTCGCTCATCTGCATTTTTTTACTTGGGGTTACCGGAACAAGTTCCCGTTGAAACTAGTGCAGGCGTATATTAAAAAAGCCTATGCATGTTATTTATATATCGTGTTTTTTTAAAACGGGATTTCGCGTTAACACATACCGGTCTACACTCCTGTGTCATTTCAACAGTATCTCTTATTAGCGTCGCATCGGATTTTACCTCGAAGATTTTTCGTTTGAATGGACTAACATTGGAAACAGGGATGTATCTAAAATTGTGGGTATATTTTTATGTGCAGTTATTTCAAAATTCTTCAACTTTAGTTACAGCGTGGTGTATGTGGCTGTTTGGAGAGATTATTAATCACACGTGTTTCATTGCCTCTTAATGACACACTACTAGTACTTAGTGGCATGTTAAGAGACATCTTAATAGCATGTATTTAATTATAGCGTCATGATACGCTTATACGACAAAGTGTATATAATCCATTGCAGTACCTGTATATGTCCCGATATACGGCGGATCGGGTCGCCTTAAAAACTAGTTATAACGCTGGGCAGCACAGATTCTATGTTTGGTCAATTCCAGTTTTTCAACCGATGTAAAACATAGATTTAATCCACTCTGTGGCATTGTACATAACAGAGATATGAAGCGAATAATCGAAAGTTGTCATACTGGTAGCCATAGTTAGGGCGTAAGCATCAGACAAAATACAACTTCAATTCATTTTTCCGGTTCATTAGGTGCACGTGCCTTTCTAAATAACTATTTAAGAATTGTTTTTGTATCGTTAATATAACACTCCCTTTAAAGATTCACGCGCAGAGCAAATAATTACACCTGTTGATTGAACACAGCTAAATATTTGTAAGTACATAAATTAAACAATATCGATGCCAAGGCCCGCTTTCACAAATCGTCCTTTAAGCTACGGTATCAAGCCTTAGCACTTGCGGTTATACTTAAAAGGAAAATAATGCTTCATTAGACCTCAGGCGGAGGGGGCTTTGTGAAAGAGGCCTTAGTGAAAGAGTTTCCATAGTGTAGACTTAAAGCGAACACTACGGTCACCTTAGCTTAACGATAGTTTGTCAAAGTGAGCCCAGGTCTCTGTAATACACCGACCTAGAAGTGAAAGCTAGTTTGGAGAAGCGACATCAAGTCTTCAGTCTAAATGCAGTATGTAATAACAAATAGCAGTGTGAATACAGCACAGCACTGTATATGTTATTGCAAGCGTTATGCTGGCTTTTCACTGGTCATTCAAACTGCTCAAACAGCTAATCCATATTGCTTGTCTCTGTCATTGTGTAGATGTGCTTTCCTTAAATAATTTGGGCTTGCTCTCTGTGGTATCAGTGCCATAACGTACAGTAATTCAACGACGTTGATCAACGTTCGAAAATCAATTCATACCTATCAATCAATCCAAGGATCTGTCGGTTGAAGGCGGGAGCGGACTTCGATCAATTATTCGAATAATAAAAAAAAATATTCTCAATCAAGCAGATCAATCAAGCAGATCAATCGATCAATCAACCAATCATTTTTGAATGCGAAATATATACGAATCCTATATCTAATTATTTGTAAACTTAATGCGGTTCTGTAATTCTCTATTCAGTGAAGACAGATCTAATTTCTACGTCTCTTTTTGAAAATGTTGAGCCAACCTCGAAACTTCGATTTATGTTCGTAAACATTATTCCTGGCCACTGCGTGGTGTTTATACTTGTTATTACATTAATGTAGGATAAACATATTTAAGCATCCATACGACGCAGAAACATATGGCTAATTGCACACTCCATCAAGCATTATATAATTCTAAATGAATGATAAAGATGTTTGCTGGACCGATTAACCGGATATCGTTTTCTATTATACTTACTTAGACTCGTGCCAAATATGCAGTTATTCATATGCATATAGTTTAGGCTGTATATATACCAGGTACGCTGATAGAATAATTTACCTCTTGCACTGGGTTGAATATGCATGTCTATGACTTAAGATTGGTCACTTCCTTCACTGTTGGCTCGGAGCTGAAAGTTTAGTATACCGGCAAATTAAATAATTGAACGATGTATCAATGTATCAAGAATTAAATAGGTCAATAAATCAATTGAACAACTACTCGGTCTATCGCGGAAGTAATTTGGTTGTGGGGAAGAGATGTATTATGATTGAAACCATACAGCGTCTTTTTCATGGCTCACGATTCTGCTGACAATAACTTGGTTAGTCTTGCAATAGTCTCTTCAAAACATGTTTGGCAATCGTATATGTTGTGCAAAGCTTGAGCGGATTGACATAAAATTAACTTTCTTCAGTACTGTTATTGTTATAGATATCTTAAGTTTAATATATAGAATTTAGACAGTAACAGCTAGTTTCTATTCCAACCATGTAATATATAGAATTTAGACAGTAACAGCT
>JAQQZZ010085190.1:0-18591 GCA_030265115.1 Mopalia vespertina
GTAACCCAAAGGTCCCGGGTTCGATTCCCGGTGGAGGCAAGCAAATTTTTCTCTCTTCAATTATTCAAAATATATATCTATACTGTCATAAAACTATTCTGTATATTTAGTGTGAAGTTTTATTATTATTTTTTGTTGTTTTAACGAAAATTTTATAACTTTTACTTCCTAAGTAGTTATCTGGTTTGTAGGTTTATTAATTTAATGGTATTAACAATTTGTCATTCTAAACCACACAACATTTTACGTATTGTCCTTTTCAAATAAACTTAAAACTCAACTCAAAGTTTGTTATTTTCATAACAGTAATAATTTAACATCCAAAAGTGGTAAGCTTGACTTGGTGGTTATCTGTAGTTGGCCCAACGGTTAGTTTGAGATCAACGTTAACTTGTAATCTACGATTATCTGCTACTCAAACGTTTTTCTCTCAGTTGTATGCCTTGAACTACCTCAGTTTCGAAAATCTGCTTATCAGGGGCAATAACTCTTTGATGCCAGATTGAGACAAGATTTGAGTGGACCGCGAACCGACAACAAATTTTCAGAACAAAATATCAGATGAGAGCATTTACTTCGCTGATAGCATTTTAACCCTACAGTTTTAATTACTGTGATATTTTAACTTGACGTGCATATTGCGAACGGATTGTTTTATATATATGTTCAACAATTTGTGTTTATTCCACTATATAAGTTTATAATTATCAAAGGAAAGGTCCATCTGGCGCATTACCTTCAACAAAACATGTGTCTGAAATATGATGTAATGATATACATATTGTTGTTTAGCTGGTTTTGGTTTCAACTCAGAATCCTGTCCTCTAAGACAATGCTGTGCTCCGTAATCCGATATGAAAACATGCCTGATATGATAATAGATTTAACGCAAATCAGATCCTAAATTGAATCCTGTTTATTTCTGATGCCAGATAAGTGTGTATCGATTGATCAATCAGAGTTTGTGCCATCAGTTGTCAATCGTCCATATGTCACAAGGTTAGGCAGCTTTGGGATATATCATCGCCACAACCCCAGCTGTCTTCAAGTTTCCTGATAAGTTATATATTTGTATAGAAGTTAGATGACTTACAAATACAACTGCGACAAAACTATCATTGTAGTGATTGCTCGAAAAAGAAAATCTTTTAGTATGTCTCAGTCTAACATGATTAAACCAATCTCATTGGCTATTTTCAAATGCCTGTTAATTATTTTGTCAATAATAATAGCATTCATTATATGTTTGGAGATGTATTGAAAAAATCCCAAACCCCCATGATATATCTTCCTGATTTTTCTTCAACCAATGTGAAATTAGTCTTTTGTGAATAAACTATCATAAAATCTATGAACATATACATTAGAATTAATACAGCACTTAATATAATCACATTGGTCGATTGTGGCAACAGTCAACTGAGATTTGTAATCAACGGTTGCTTGTTTGCGTTGTTGTGATGATTGATTCGTTGTTGCAATAATGATGACTGAGATATGTATTACATATTAATAATGACGGGTGTATTAATTATTTGCTTAGATTGCTAATATTCACTTACAATCATTATGTGTTATAATTTAATTTTCCATTTACTTTTTAACATCTCCTATTGCATACCTGTACAATAATAGCTTTGTAAAGTTATTTAAGTTTGATTGGTTACCACGTTTATAACTTACATGCAACCAAGTATATTTAATCGATGTTTCTACAATCTGTGTGCTATACCAACTCATGTTACTCATAAGGACTAACCAAATGTCAATCACGAAAACATATATATACTTTCGAAATATCAGAAATGTCTTAGACAGATGTCTGTACATTTGCCTCACTTTTAAAAAAATATCTTTTGACTGTTTTCCCATCAATTCTTACTTTAACTTGCGGAAATATAGGTTTACATTATCAGAATACGTAATATTGCATAACTATGCTGTTTACATCGTTTAAATAATAATTATAATAATAATACTTTTAACACAATATTTGTGGCAGTAATATACATAAATAAAGACGATTAAAAAGTAATACGCTATTTAGCAAAAGAAACATATTAGAAAGAAAAATGGAACCAAATAAAAATAGAGATATACACACTGCATTTTAACACGATAAAGAGACATATTGTATATTAATTTATTTTGACATTTCTTATACAATTGGAACTTAAATCGTTTGAAAATATATATGAAATAGATTACAGAACTTGATAGATTTATATTGAAATTTGGCAAGTTACTGACGCCATAGAGTAAACTTGAGATAAGATGACCATTGTCAATGATTTTGCATAAGGAATATGCACTGCAAACGATACCTATTTCAGTATAGCAGATCGATTCGTATCTTTGCTTCGTCCGATATACTTGATATACTTTACAAGATATAAACATATGCTAACCAATTCAATGAGTTATACATTATTTGTTTTCATAAAAAGGAGCTTGTTTAAAAGTTTGACATTCAAAAGTAATCCATCGTCGTTTATAACAAATTTGACATTTTCAAATAACTTTATTATGAACAACTGTTGTTGTTGCTGCTTTTTTTGTGGTGTTTTGTTTTTTCATTTATTTGTTTGTTTCTTCTTGTTTTTTTCGTTCTGGTCGGATTTTATACATTTACCGTGTTTCAGTCGAGTTCCGTGTATAAAACAACCCGCCCATGTTGTTCCACATTGTCGATTGTGCATCTCCCCAACTATCCCTGCGTCAATCGTACAACTTATTTACGAGCAGACACCACTGAGACGCGGGTAGAAATAATTATCAATCGCCTTTCCTAACTTGATCTCATTCAAATTATTGATGAGATAATAATTATACTCTCTTCAAATATGTCCGTATCCATTAAATATGTTATTATTTATGCATATTGTTGCTGTTAATTTATAACAGTAGGAATACTACACGCAGCGTTCGAATTGCCGAATTGTACTCTCGAATTTTAGATCCAACAGTTTCTGTCTTTAAATGGGCTGAAAGTGCGCAGAAAAAAAATGTTGTGGTAAAGATCAAACTGACGAGAAAAGAATCCTTCAGAGAAACATTGTACAAGGGTGGGATTGGACTATATAGGCTCGACATGAATTATTGTAGAGAGCTGGCTAGGTATGCCCGTTAATAAAACACCAGCTGAATGTAGGGTTAGAAAGACATAGGGTCCCTTTGGTTTTAGGTCTAATTCAGTGACTTTTGGGGCACAGGAAATCCAAATGACTGAACCTGGAGTTTAGTCAGGCTTGTTTTTCTCCATTCCACTCTGAGCGCCTATCGCTCTATACCATCAACAATACGGGGCTGATATTGGACACTTGGTAGCTAATCATAAATCAGCATAGTGAACAGCCACCAAGCGGGCATTTTATTGCTCTTTAATTGCTAGAAAGGCTAGTTTGTGTTAGCTTCAAGGATTGTTCAGAAAGATCAAAGACTAGCCGCTTGACCAGGCTTCACCCAGTGAAGGGAAGGGCTCTCTGATAGACAAGATAAAATATCGTTTTATCTGGACACAAGATTCCAATTTTCTGGTAAATCCAACAGGATTTTCTCGGGTTTAGACGGTCACATCACACCTCTATCGTGTGTTCAAATATATCTATCAACTGATCCTACTTTATCACTACCGTCATAACGGTGAGAGAATCTCGAACCGCTTAGACGAGAGTTAATTTACAATTCTATGATTATTTGAATATGTCCATTGTAATGAGATACTAGATGTACCTTGATCACTGTTTCATATGGGGTTCTTCTTCCGTTCTCTGGATGATAACTAAATATAATTTAGACTTGGGGTGAATAATTTTCACAGAGATTGTAAACAAAAATATATAAACAAACAGAAGGATGCAAATCCAATTGTTTCTATTGATAACTTTTAAGTTATAAAACTAGCAAAGCCAAGTGATATATTTTTACACGATTTACATGTTAATGTTCACAATGGAAAATAAGATTTATCTCCAATAAGTTGAATGCTGTCATTAAACGACAATTATGGAGTTGCCATATTATAAAATTGATAACCATTTGAAATAATAGAAGAAAAACACATATATTTGATAGACTGCTAAATTTATCCCAAGTCTATGATTCAGAAAATATTATGTAGATTTATATGCGATATATGTTAGTCAATTTCAAACACAATTCAGCTTTAACGTGAAACAAAATTTAGCTAACACGAATGTTAAGCAACATTGGATTGTCTTTATACACAGCATTATTTCCACTGCATGCATATATTACACTTTTTGGTTTATTTAGTTCAATTAAAATCTGTATTTTTATTGTATTTTAATCTATGTTAATGATCATTAGGTAGAAAACAAAAGCTTCCTTATAATTCCAAACTTGTGTCAAAATACACATAACGTATAACGTATGTATGTAGTCTTAATGCCTGGGGAAATGAAACTGGAGAAAACACGAGGCAGAATCACGACAATATAGTAGATGTATGTCTATCGAAATATGCGTCCATTGGCTCAATCAAAATGCTACAAACCTAGCAAAACACGCGTATAGAAGTTTTTAGATCTCTGCCATAACACAGATAAGTAGCGTAGTTAACAAAGAACTAAAATCCTGAACGGGAAGCGTATATAAATATTCAAGTAAGGTGATACAAGTGTAAAAACAGCGGAAGGTCTGTTACAAAAGTCTGCGGCGAATTGCGAGACAATAATAAATAAATGATTAAGACATTGCTAAATTATCCGAGTTGTTTTGGTCAACGAACTTTTTCCAGCATTTTGTTGTGTGTTGTCTATGTTAAGTTGTGGCTTTGATTATTCCTGCTTGACGTCAATGCACTGTGAAGCGGTTAACATGTGCACATATTGTTATGGAACTATAAAAACTTAATCTATATGGTATCTGTATTATATGTGTAATCAGAGAACGTTTAGAGATACATGTATGCTAGACTCTTAGCTATACACTGTCTATAAAGCACCGCAAGAACATATTTTCCAATGGAGCAAGACATCGCATTTTATTAATGTGATACACTGTTAGGGTGTGCTGCCATAACATAAATGAAATGCCCTTTAACATTATTAAATTAACTGTCCTGGATAAGAGCTTTAAATTGTTGTCTGTTGTTGTTTCTTGTTGCGTTTTCTTATATACGCAGAATACAAAAATTAAACTTCCAGAAGATGACTATTTAAACCGAAATATAGAAACTAAACATGCACTGTTTATTATTTCTGGAAATTGAGAGTTTGGTCATTCCTGTTTAACTATCCACGGTTGAGTCATACATTCTAATCCTTACATGTTTCTTTAACTTTTTCTTTGAGCAGGTGCAATAGAATCGAGCTAGATGACTGGTCAGCGTTGGGCCATCTTTAGCCAATCAAATGAGATCAGAAGTAGCTGGCGTAGGAATACACAGTAAAAGACAGTGACGGCTATTGTAACCAACCTATTATTACTCTACGTATTGTTCCGGTATATACACCGGTAGACGAATCAGAGTGACCGATGTATGGGCTAGTTGCAAAAATGAATTGCTTTATGAATTGGTCACTCCTCAACCTCCCAACAAACACACATACAGAAGTGGTGGTGCGCTGTCCTAGAGTTTTACTGGTACGTCAATGTCAGTTGTAATTAATATATGTAAGGATTGGGACAAGAATGCTCAGAAAATACGACAAGTATTCCATTAAAATGTTAAAGCACTTAAACAAGCTCCCCAATAAGGAAAATATATTGGTCAACGAGCCACGTCATGTACATCAGTGAATTAGGACTTTATAAATGGGGAAAGCATTTAAGCACTACATAGTTGTTTTGGTATATCTTGTTATAAACCTAGGCGGAAAATATATATATTTTAACAAACTAATAAGAGTTCATTTATGCCATATACAGTTTGTAGTATTTCATCTGCTAAATAACAAATTTATTTTGAGGATAATAGATTTATACAGACTTGCATAGGTTTTTGTTTTGTTTATATTATTGTTCTTTTTTCTTCGAAATGTCAATACCCTTCAGCATTTATTTAACTGGAGAAATCAATTTTTGTCAACCTAGCTCATATTATAATTCTGACGGAATGATTTTTCTTCCCGTGGTTTATTAATTTACATTTTTTTTTAATTTGACATAAATTACGAAGCTGAGAATGGTATTAACCAAAACATATTTCCCAATACATATATATATATATGTTTCCCATGTAGAGAAAGACAATTTGATTTCATGTCATTCTTTGAAAAGGACAAATGCCTAGTTTGTATGCAGTATTGCCACTTTTACATATTACGCAATCTAAATTGTATTTATTGCAGGACTAGTGTCTCACAGAAGGCCACATTTCGCGATTGGAGAGACCGAAATACTTGAGGACCGCTTGCGAACCCGAAGACGTGACAAAGTTTGGCTTAAAATATTTCTTATAAAGCATATAGTAACCAACGAGATTATTAAGCATAAACAAGTGTAATACAAGATTCTTCGCACTATGCTAGACAAAGAAGGCACATTCAATTCTCAAACCAAACAAATGGTGAGGGTTATGGGGTCCTGTGAATTGCGATGCCCTAAGCTGGGACTTATTTAGATTATATCTAAATCCTGAACTTGTATCACAAGAAAAGCCGAGATACTTAAATAACTTAAACGAAGTCTTGTAAAATACGTCTATTCAACTTATTTTCATTGCTCATGCAATATTTTGAATTTGCACAAATATCTTACAGTGAATAAAGATTTTTTTTTGTAGAATAATAAAGTCACATAGTGTTTGTTTTAGTTTACTTATATTTAATATGTTAATTATTTACACATTGAAACCAGAACAATTACGTTATAAATATTCTTACGCTGCTCGTCGAATGAACTGTGATGGAGTTGTATATGCATGTGGTGTATACGTTATTTACTTATGTTTAGAGGGTTTCATTAGTTATAGTCTTTAGCCAAAGGTAGGGGATGAGGGTGCATTGTGTTATTGATTTATCGGTGGTCCGGCATACAAACATTGACTAGTGGCTCAAGTTCACGGCCTTTAATCTCTTCTGGGTGAATTCATCTTTACATCTGCAGCCAAACCAATCAGGGGATGGAGCAGCAGAATAATACAACCCGATGGCTTTTTCTTTACACTTGCTCGTATCCTGCAGAAAATTGTGTGAAAATCAAGACGTTCATCTAATCAAGCGATCGATCGCTTTGAGAGGTGGGTGATTCATGTGACCAGCTGATAAACGTATTAGCCCATTTCTCGTCCAATCAACGTTATACACTGATCACTAAGTCGTCGTACTCTACCGCAACTATGTAGACATCGCATGTATGTTCGAGTCAATGCATACTAAATTTGTCTTTACAAGCATACTTTGCCACGTTTGGTTTGTGTTTGACACCATACAAAGCAGACTATTTTGCTTATAGTGACGGAAACAAGACAACTAGAAAGTAACAACTAATGGAAATACACCAGGAACTAAATATAGCTACAAGAAGCACGAGGCTATCTATAAAACAAACCAAGACGACCCTTCTCACTTTAAGTATTTTTAGGAGAGTTGTTGTATAACTTGTTACTCAATAACAATTTACTGGGATGGCTGCGAGACTTTTTAGAAAATTAAGTGTTACAAGTAGTCAACAATAAGTATTTTGACATTTCCCTATATAAATATTAAGAATTTAAGTTGACGGCGTAACTCAAAAATAACAATATTAGCATTCTACAAAAAGTTAATTTCTGCCATAGACAACAATTGATTAAACAATCATAAGGTTTTTAACCAGACTAAATCAGACAATTATAGATAAGAGTTTGGTTAACGCCATGGGTTTCAGGATATCATTTTTTTTTTCGAAAATACATTACTCTGAAGAGGTTTTCTGTTTCAAAATAATTCTGTTGATATATTTTAGTTAAGGCTTATATGGTAATTTTATGTGGTAATTGTTCCTGGAAACAATTAGTCATTTGTAGCCCTATAATAGGATTCATAAGAAATATTGAATATTATCTTATATCTATCGTATCAGGTCTAACATTTTTTAATTTTCTTGTAAAAATCTATGGATATTACAACACTAGTACTAGTCTCGCTGTATACCATACGCAAGTGATAAATACGTACCTAGTGAAAATTCCACGTATGCAATTTTTAAGATTACCAGAATGGGTAAGATAATGTCATCGAAATAAAAAAAAAATTAAAAAATGGTTATAGCCTATGTAATTAAGATATAAACCATTTCTAAACAATTCTTTTTTTTATCAAAT
Organism: Mopalia vespertina; assembly: GCA_030265115.1. Classification (NCBI taxonomy): domain Eukaryota; kingdom Metazoa; phylum Mollusca; class Polyplacophora; order Chitonida; family Mopaliidae; genus Mopalia; species Mopalia vespertina. The sequence continues at coordinate 8,270 of JAQQZZ010085190.1, forward strand.
AAATGATATATATATTAATAATTGATACTGATAAGTCTGTTAGCATCTGTCATAACACTTACATAATTATGTATTATTCCAACATCATGAGATATATATAATGGAATATAAAGTAAATCTATCCAATTAATTTTATATTCCCTCATTCGTGTATAGTGCTCAGAATAAATATAAATCTTTTAAATTATTTACATAGTATTTAATTGGGTTAAAACACTTTTATCTTGTACTTACCGCCTTTCTTAAGCATATGGTCCAACGGTTGACAAAAATTAAACAAAATTATAAAGACAGCTTAAAAAAAAAATTCGTAGAAAAATTACAATAATATGCTGAGTTGTGATTAAACGCAGCGAGATATAATATCACGACACATTATCTCTTTAGACAGTTTAAGCAAATCGATCAGTCAGTTTACTTGAAAACAAGAGGAGTCCATATTAACATTTTTGCTGCAATTATTGTGCAAAATAAGTTCGGACTGAGAAATAGAGAAGAAACAGATAACGTAATCAAACAAAATGTATTACGCGTTTTCCTCGCAAATGTTTACGTTATTTCTAATTACACTTTCTTCGTGCATTTTGTAGTTGATATTACCTTTACCCTGCACCGACGAACGTGCATAATCAGTTATCCCGCAGAAATAGTCGACTTCCTTACGAAATATCAGTTTAATTGCAGGAGGTTAAAAGGTAAGCTATTGACACCCTGTCTATTACTAAGGTTGGTGGACTTTATCAATTTCTCTTGTTAAGTGTGATCTTGGTTTCACTTAGCAAAAAAAGGGTTTTCCAGGGTACATGCGTGTGTTAATGCCAGAAGCGTTTAATGTGCTCAGGTATGATCGTTAACAAAATGGCTACAGCGTGGTGCCATCTGTCCATCGTTGCAGTACATTTGTATTATTTATAAAGAAAGCACAATTTCACCAGAGATTATTCCACGCAGTGAGGATCTTGTCGCCGAGGCATATTTTTCCATATTGGACAAAATCTGAAGATCACGTGGAATTATCCTCTGTCATCCAAGCGGACATTAATCATTCAGCTATTCTCGTGCAACCAAACAACAAACTGTAAGCATGTGATTGTAAACGTTCGGACAAAATCGATAAACTCCGGAAGCTTTCGACGTCATCCAGTCATAAATCTGCCACATAGTTCCTTTGATGCCTGCAAAATCAAACAAAACTGTAGAATTTAATACAATATAGTTTTTGATCTGACGAATAGTGTTACAGAGGCTATTTTAATTATTTCCCCTGTCTGAGTTGAGCCTGACCGACCTGTCTTTATCATTGCCAAGGACGTCTTATCGTGTGAGGCTCGCCCGTTGTCTGGCTCAGAACTTGGGACTATCTTGGTTACACCTTTCACTTTCATCAGGATTGTCCAGCGCTCGGACCGATGATTAAATCCCTCCCTGCAGACGTCTGGCTATCTCGGGGACAACAGCTCAGTGCCGAGTGGAGTAGACTGTTTATCGAACACTTTCACATAGACAATTTACTCATTTCATGTCTTACATGTTCATGAATATTAGCAGGTGTTTCCTTTTGATCTGGCCAGGTATTGGTTGGGATTCCTCGGGAGTTCAGTAAATGACCTGATATAGCTGATTATGACGGACTATTCCCTCATTATAATACACTAAGAACTGGGCGTCCTCAGTCAACACGTTTTGTTAACATTGTGGTTTCGCACAAGACCTAATAAGTCTCAGCTTGATATTACTTGTCTTTAACTTTTGATTTGCCAGCGTTCAGTGAACGCCTACGATTGACGAAGACTCGTATAGAACATACATACACGATATAAATCGGGCACTCTTGGGAAACAGTATCAACTGATATGTTGTTTATTTTAGTGACCAGGTGCTTGGTGTACGTGTACTGTTTGAAACCATAGATCCAATCATAATACAGATCGATATCACGTACTGAAACGTCTACAAAACCCCATATACAAGGCTAGAGATATGTTTATAGTCAATGATTACATGTTGTTAATTTGGTTTCGTATAAATGCACAATAAGAAATATATCACCGTATTTGATCAATTGGCAGATCGTATGCTTCTCGATACAAAGCTGCATGCACCTTTCTCCACTGCAGACAGGTAGTAATTGAAGGGAGTCATGCCTATTCATTGGTAAGAAGCGCTGTTTTAGAACACTTATCCCAATCCTAATATATCAGCCGTTTTTAATTACAAGACAAATTACATTTCAATTAAATAACCCGAGAACCTTGTTCCATTTAGCTGTTCCGTTTCCAGTTCATTGATTTTCTGCTTGACGTTTAGTTCTATTCCATTTCTGTCACTGAATTATTAGCAATCAGCGTGTTATCCCAGAGTGTTGATTGCGTCAGGTTTTGTTAAAGACGTATAATAAAATATACCAATAACGTTATGCTGTGTATGTTTGCCATGCAGTAAAAATCAATTATCTTGTTTGTCCGTTTTAAGATTTTTTTTTTAAATTTTGATATCAGTTAAAACAAATCAATTAATATCGATCTCGTGCGAAACTAATTAAGATCTTAATTAAGTAGATTTAACTTGACATGGTCTGAAAAAATGATTCAATATGATACTGTTCTTGGATTTATTAAAAATAACAATTTGTGGGATGCATCAACTATCTTACCAAACGTTTTCATATTTCAGTCAAGAGCTCGTAAACAAACGCTTGTTTTTGCAAAGGCTGTAATAAAAGCTACGATGATAATGTCTTTAATAAAATAAATATGTTCCCAGTAATGCCGGTAGTTTCAGATAGAAGTTATGTTTGAGTGTGGACAAACATTCATCTGGACAGTAACACGCATGTAATGGGTCCTTTGTGGCTTTAATTTGCCCTCGTTTATGTTGAAGATCTAGGTTTCTAAGCGTGACCTAGTGGCATGGGAGACATTTCACTCAATAACAATTAGCGGTGATTATAGTAAATCATGTTAAATTGAAACTTGTCCCAGAAACGGCACAAGACTTGTTGCGGTTCCGGTTTTATCTATTGTTGTTTTGTTCTTTCCATGTATTCTTTGTTTATTCATTTTTCCTTCTTCTCGTTGGTCTATATACAGTACAATATATCCATATCTCTTAACTTGTTTGTTTATCATCTTCTTCTCTATCGTCTTAATAATAGCGTATATTCAGATAATTTGTCACTTCAATATGTGTGTTATTAAGGACTCTACCGCTAGTCAGGAGTAAAAAAATTGACCCTTGTCTCCATTTATTTTCAAAGGATGATTATATTAACAACACATATATTTAAAAAGAGGAGGACTTCAACATTTTAAATTGATGCCATGTTATGTTTAATTTATTTTATAATGGCATAAATACACAAAAATGTCAAATATATTTTTTAAATGGACCTTTGTTTATAACTTTTATTTTTCTTAGATGGTTGGGGACTTTTCTTCGAAATTCCACGTCTATGTAGACAAGTATTTAACTAAAATACTGTCATAGGGTTTATCTAATTCAACTTACTTTTTGCACAATTAACGGCGTGGGTAAATTTAAAATAATCATATTATGATATTCATTATGCGTGGCTGCCGCTATCATTACAAATCGGAAACACTCATTTGAGAGTTATTTTTTTAAAGAATATTTTGCTGAAAGAAAAAAAGGAACTCGGCTTAAAAACGTTTGTTCTCGATATCTACTGTCCACTTCAAATACACACAACAAGCGGTCATGCAATTGATCTGTTGGCCTTTTGTTAATTGGCTTGTGGTAGTAGCCAGCAGGTAGTCAGTTCAGTTGAAATAATCACGTTAATCCCTTCCGTCTGTCGATACACAAAATCTTTGAGGCACGCATTTTACAACTTAAATCTAATAAATGCATCTTAAAATACTTTTTGGTCAAACTTTTTGCATTATCAAGATTATGGAAAGAAGATTACAGAAAGGTAAAGACGTCCAGATTTGACCCCTGACTAGCGGTAGAAACATTAACTATCCTTTGCCATCTATAAGGGTTTTGAATAAATTATAACACCACATATTGAGAAGATTTTCAGAAGGAGAGTGTATATAGAATTTGAAATGTCAAGGACAATTACTAATTTAATTGCACCATAATTTCTGAAGATATACTTTATTTAAGCTTACACGAACATCCCAAAATAAAACATTTTTCTTCAATATCGATAACATTCGTTACAGACATTTGCCTGAAGAAGTACGATTAAAAGACTTTGCCTGCCCTTCTAGATAACGTTACAGTATAGTTCAATAAAAAACGGAAAATTAAAAATGCGAATGAGTTCTCGCACAAGCTCTGTACGCATTGATTTTTGCGCAGCATGTGTAACAGTTCCGATTGATGAACGATCTAGATGGCAGGTTTTAATCACGACATTCAAAATATGTCGATAAAATCTAATTTGGGTCGATGTGTATTTTGCTTTAAACAATAACCCTCATCGACTTGTTTTCAAGTGCGCAGCCAAACTGCTTATATACACTGTGTGTGTATGTTCCAGAGTCGTACATTTGAATATTATAAATTATAGCAAAAGTTTATTTTTTTCTTAAGATAAATGATCGTTATTGCATTAACCATGGTCAATCAATATTAAGACATGTATCGAGTTGTCTCTATCCAGTGTGAAATTTACTCACATTACTTATTTTACCAATTATTGTGTTTGATTGTTGTTTTCCAGGTATATTTGAGTTATTGACAAAACATAAACTTCGACAATTAATTGAAAACTTAGCTAATTTGTTACTTTGTATTTGTTCATTGTACGCTTTTCGCTCAAATATATATAACAATATACACGTGACACGTCATGATTGCTGCTTTGTCAGTCTAAAAGCGTGTTTTTTTTTTCTAAACGGCTCTCTCTGGCATTGACATACATGTAGATATCTAAAATATGTGTTTGTGTTTGTTGAGTTTTTATATATATATTTCACTTTCTCTTGAATTACGCTGCTCACACAGCTGACGTTCTTGTTTTCTTGATTTGGTCAAATGATTTTCTTTCCGTCCACACGGCTGGTCAACTCCAATGACTATGTGTTATTATTGTAGATAGGAGTCACAGGGGAGTTCGGCTTCGGTAATTATGCCGGTGTTGGAGCTAGGGGAAGTTTTCATTTAACAAAGCACCTCTCATTAAATCATTCCAATAGGCCTGCACCGGGTGAAGTGACCGCCCCAAAAGACACACCCCTGACACTTTTATTAGTCTTGGTCTCGCTGGTCAGTCTCCGACCCGGCCAGAATGCCATGATTTCCCCGTGGAAAAATATAACCCTTTACATCCTTAAGTGTGAAATGGAAATTCGTGAATGGACGGGAATAAAACAATGTCAGTTAGGTGATGCTAAATAGTGTGATGAATGACTGACTGAATATGTTCAGATTGCTGTATTAATAACGTTTGGCTTTGTTATGTGCATTTAACTTAACAGAAGAGACAGCCGAAAATTGTATATTCGATATTGTCTGTCTGATATTTCATTCTTTCCACGATACATTCGTAACCATGCGTTCAGGCTGCGCCTCAGTATCACCCAACTATCAGGGTCTACTGCTATCAACCTGTAAGCATTTGAACACCTTTGGCACATCCTCTGGAGTTCGATTCCATTTAACTTCCCATTTTGACATAGTATATGTATGAATATAAATATGTTTTTCCTCTTCTGTGTTATTACGGGGCGATACCATTAAAGTCACCACCGTGGGGACCAGAAAATAGTCATGCTTCAAACCAAATAAAGAGCGTCTGTTGTATGGCAAATATCATTTAATGAGGACAATGAAGCACTTATACGAAATACTATATCGAGTAGACCTATATCAACATATTATAATACACTTTGCATTTAACATCACAACTTATGCCTTCAAAAAGATACAAAGTGGGAAGTTTATAAAACGGCTCACCTGGGGAATCGAACTTGTCCAGCACGTTCATGAATCACCTCATGGTTCAGGCAAGTCCGCACAGAGCTTAATCTCGAGTTGTTATGAGTAACGTACAGACACGACGGGAGAAGATTATAATCCTATACATGGTTCTGACAAAATGTGACAAATATCAAGATATTCCGTTTATGTTGATGTTCTTTATGTTTAACATAAACCAAACTATACTCAGCTAAGGATGGTGGGTTCAGGCTATCTGACAAGGGGGGTGGGGGGTGGAGGGGGGAGCGGTCCTTGTTCCTTATTTATGCTAGAACACAACTATTATGGAGACAGCATGTATTCAAAACTGTAGCGTGTTTAAAATTCGTTAACACTCTTTAGTTGTTAACAGGCAATATAGATATACATTGTGTCTTTCGGTCGTTTAAATACCCTTTAATCGGTTCTCGGGTATAGACTGTAGTTATAACAGCGGGTATGTGGCCTTAGACAGGATACCCCTGCGACCACCTTTATTTACAACTGTTTGAAGTGAGTGAAGAAATCAATCTGATGTTAAACGCTTTTCACAGTCGGTCATCTGGCTCGAGTGGTTATTCTGTGCGTTGTAAGCAAACTTCCCCACCCCCTATTATCCTATAACATTCGGCACATTGCTCTTTGTATACACCAGCAGCTCAGTGAAATAAATAACAGTTGAACTCAGTTGGAGGTGTTTCCTTTTCATTGGGACATTAAAGAAGTTATGTTTATTATTCCCACAGATGTCCGCTAAGGGTACGGATCAATGCTCCAACTAGTCAGAAAATGACCAGAAGGAAGTGTCTGACGTTCACAACCATGGGACTGTCGAATTGACAGGATCAACAATGCTAACAGATTAGTTATTATATATTTCGAAGTTATTATATATGTATTCAGCAATGTAATTTATCATTCGCAAACTGTAACAAAGAGACTGGTACATGTTAAGTTACAAACACGAAAGAGAGAACAGGACACATTTACCACGAAAATTATATATGGCATTAAGGTGCCTTTTCACTTCTACTCACAGACGATATTTTGTCAACTCAAAAACGTTATATCATTACGTTCGATTATGGAATATATGAGAAAAAAAAGAATAAAGGATAAATAAACTACCACAGATATAAATATACATTTACCAAAGGGTATATGTGTATGGTTAATAAATGGACAATTTTCTACGAGATAAAAATGCCAATATACCGTGGTATATTCAATGGAAAGGTTGGAAGATTAAAATTATCTACACGTTTATAACCATTTATATAATCTATTACATCATTTAGGAATAGTTTATGAGTTAGGTGATCTATAAGAAGGCGATATTTGTTAATGAATAATTACAAAGTATCTATATTGAACGGCAAAAATTAAGTATATACTGGTAACCCAAACGATAAAATACATTTATGGGTAATTTATCGATAAAAAAAAAGACAATAATTTAGTAAACATGAATCGGTACATCTCGTAGAGAAAGACTCGCTGCCATTACTTGGATAAAAAAATTCAGGACGTTTTGTCATAAGCCTTTGTAACTCAGCCGGTTAGAACGCTGGTCCTGGTAACCAGAGACCTCCAGTTTGAATCCAGGTACACGTATAGGTGGTAGTCCTTGTAACCAGGTTCAAATGGTATATACCAGATAGATGGATTGCTACGCCCACAGCATTACTTTACTGTGTCACAGTATAAACGGTACACAGAACAATCTGCCCTTAAGGTCTTGCTCGACCCCTTGGTTGATTTTGAGGAAAATATTTTTTTCTAAGCCCAAACATGTATATAGGTCGGATTATTATAAATGTTTATATTTTTTAAAAGCGTGGAAGCTAAGGATTACGAATATATAATATTTGGTGAATATCGTCAATTGTAAATTAAATATATGCTGACAGAAAAAAATGCGATTAGTTTTCGGTGTTTTGTTTCTCAAAATGTAATTATTAGAACACCAAACAAATGTGTTTATTTACAAGTAGTAGAATAGCCTTTGGAATGAAAAAGAAATCCTCGTTTTGTCGAAAATGTTATTAGACTGCGGGTATTTTGTCCTAACCGTAGTAAAGAGGTTTATGACAAAAATACATCTTTCCGAAAACATTTTTCAAAAATGTAGGCCGAACTTATAATACTTATAAAATGAGACACTCTGTTTGAGTCCCTAGTGTCCTCTTAAAAGTCCAACTTACATGAGATACACCATTTTCGAGAAATAATGAAGTTTCTATGTCGAATCTGCCAAAATTTGAAGTGTTTTAACTAGCCATTTAAAGATGTAAAGATGTAATACACATCTTACTTAATTCACACTGGAACTTCTCCTCAACATATCACCGGATTGCCGGAGCCACATCGATGTGACTCACTCATATACCTGATGGTCGACAGACGGACTCGATCCAGACGGCATATCGGAGTAGGATTAGTAAGCGCACATGCTATAGCCACATATCCACGGCCGCGGGCTCTCAATGACTCTGGATTATGCTAACTGAAAGGAATAACGTGTTAAAATTTAACAATTTGCAAATGGAATTCCATAAACTTTGAATGTTTAACTTTAAAAAACAATTATTTAAAAACGTTGTCAATTTTAAACAAAGAGTACATAGCCAGACAGTAATCAGACACGAATGTATTTGGCGACCAAACCAAGCCATATTAAGTATTATTAATAAATTAATTTGTATTGTAGAGAAAACAAATTCTACCTTCAATGGGTTAGGAACTTGGGTCCAGGGATGTTAGGAAATAAAAATGTCTAAGCCCGTTGTGAGGCAGAGTATAGGTCGAAACATTATGTACGTGTATATTTTGGAAAGCTTGGATACTCAGTATTACAAATGCTGAAATTAAGTGAAGATCCAATAATGACTGTGACAGTTATTGCAAACTGAATTAATGTTGACAGGAAAAAGAATAAAGCGTAATTTTGGTGCCTAATTTCGTAGATGTAATTGCCAAAAACACGAAATAAATTAGCGTATTTCGTAGAATACCTAATGAACTAACACACGTAGTCTATGCTTCATTCGTCGCTGGAACTACAGCTCAGCAAGTTCTTTAAGTGGCATCTAGAAGGTGAATAACATAAAACAAGTGAAAATTTCATATAGATAACAACTTCTTGATTTATTGGTCACAACGTTTCAATCTCATTCCAGAAAAATTGAAAACGATCTCTGGAATGAGATTGAAACGTTGTGATCAATAAACCAAGAGGTTGTTATCCATATGAAATTCTTACTTGTTATACCCCTCAACAGATGCCCACAAAACACACAAAGTGAAGTCAAGACTGCTATCCTAATCTCACCACTCTTCATCACCATGTCAGTGCTAATAATATTACTGTAAACTTAGCAAAATTGCTCAGATTTAACTTTTTGTCATTAGTGTAAAATGAATCAACATATTGAAATGTATTATGTACAACCCGTCTCGAGAAGCATGTTATGTTGAATCAAATAAAACTTGAACTTGTAATTAGACATTCGAATTAATTTTTACACTATCATAAAGTATAAATGTTTACCTTTAAATTAAAAGGATACATTTTATCCATTTTGAGCCAAATCGGTCGACAAAGACCTGAAGATGAAACAAAAAATACCTTTGAGAATAATAAAAACTTACATATTAAATTTCAGTATTCTTTTTTGTCAATGAAACCTGTTCCCGGTGTTAGTACTATAGTTTGTGCCTTGTTATTTAAATGGCCTCTTTCGTGCATTCGCGGGGGAATGGAGAGAGTTTTCTGTTGCCCTGGTGCTTCCAGAGCTAAAGAGGAACAGGAAGCCGAAATGTTTGAGAAGTCTTTTTATTGTCCTGTTAGTGTCCTGTTAGTGTCCTGTATTTGTCTCGTGATTTTTTTGTTTGTTGCCAGTGGTGTCCGGGGTGGTTTCCTTCACCCTATTTGGGCTGGCACGCCGTCATGTGAGTGAAATAACCTTAAATACGAAGTTACACCCAATCGATCAATCAACCTTTCCAACATTCGAATTTGTACTGTACCACGTGCAATTGTCATGTTCTATTTAACGATCTAATTTTTCCTCAGTTTTTTGCGAACTCTGTTCAAACTTGCGTTTAACTTTTTAGCCACAATACACGCACTCCCGTGCTTATATTTATTGTACAATATATTCCCGAAGGCCGACGTCTATGGCAAGCCGTTTTATCACTTTTACCTTTGTTCTTCATATGTCGAATTAGTTTTGCTTTTATTTAACTTATGTACAATTCTTTTTCACATATGTGGAATTCTTTTTTACTTATGTTGAAAAAATTTTCACTTATGTGAAAAACAATTTCACATATGTAAAATAAAAATTTATTTTATATATGTAGAATTCTTTTCAACATATGTAAAATTC
>JAQQZZ010085201.1:0-18589 GCA_030265115.1 Mopalia vespertina
AACTTACTTTTAAAATCGATTTTTGGTTGACACATAGTTACTTCAAAACATATCTGCTTTACACTCGCTCAATGTTGATGATGTTAAAATACCACAAACATCTTTTTGGTGGCCAGTCGTCAGGGGAGGTAACTCGGAACGCAAACATATATCGTATCTCCGCAGAACCTATTTTCTTGCGGTTTCTAACTGAATAAAATCACACACACTGTGGCTTGGCAGATAATAAATTCGTTATAGGCGTTTTTCTCAGGGTGTACGGATTTTTATGACCGTCCTGTAAACTCGTACGCCCTGAGCCGCAGGCTCAGGGCGTATTATTCATTATTATAACTAATATAATAATATTAGTCATTATTATAACTAATAATATTAGATGTTAAGCTTGTTCAAGCATATATGATCAACAGGTGTAAAACATTTATATAAATATAATTTTCTTATGTGATAAAAACGTGCAAATTAATTGGCTTACAGTGGGGTGCAAGAGGGTGGTATTGATGACACACTCTTAGACACAATGGTACATTGAAGGTTCTTTAGAAAAGCGGATGGTTCTAGCTGGAACCATTTCGACAAAACGGTTCTTTGATATAAGAAGAAAGGGAGAAACATTTGAAACAGTTGCTGTGAGAGTTCCACACAGGACCAAAAAGGGTTCCACCAGAGACCTGACTGCAGAACATTAAAGGGCTCCATTAGAGCCATGTTCGTCTAAGAGTGCAGGGTGTGAAAATGCTACAAAAATAGTATGGGGTGATTATGACATTCGTGTATACTTTATATAAACACACAGATTGTGGTAAAGTTAGTGCCTTGAACAACATTTTAATTAAAAACTAAAGAGAGAAACTAAGTAGCTTTGGTTTGTTAAAGAGTGTTTTAGAATAACACTCATTTAAGAGAAGGCCATTATTGTTTGACCACACTCTTATAAAAGAAATGGTTCTTTGAGGGTTCTTTAGAAAAGAGGATTGTTCTATGTGGAGCCATAACGACAAATGTTCTTTGATATTAGAAGAAAGGGAGAAATGCTTGAAACAGTTGCTGTGATGGTTCTATACAGAACCAAAAAAGATTCCACCGGAGCCATGATTGAAGAACCTTAAAGGTTCGATTAGAGCCATTTTTTCTACACTATCTACCTATTCTCTAAGACTGTTTTAATACAAGTTTTGATATCTCCAAAGACATTGATGCGGTGAATTTTGCATTAAACGACAAAAATGTAAACATCTATGAAAACTTTTAAAAATCTAGACTAAACTACAACAATTGGGTATATGTTGACAGATCACCACTCGTTTTAAACCGGTAAAAAAAGGGTGGCTACAAATAAACTATTCATTGTGTTATTTTCAGTTTCATAATTGTACTTTTTCTTTATATAAGCTTGTTTTATAACGAAGTATAGTCAACCTTTAAACCTTATTTTAACTGACCTCAAGAAAAAAAGGACAACAAAAGATGTTTTTGTCGTCTGGCGCTCAAAATAAACCAGAATATGTTATGAAATGACAGGTCAGCGAGTTTGTGCGATTTTATATAACGACTAAACTGGCACTAACTTTAATCAAAACAGAACACGACCGTAATTAATAAATACACGTGGTCACGATTAAAATGTAATTCCGGGATCTGATTTTCAGATTAATGGGTTTAACATAATGAGCGTTTATTTACATGTCATTTACATGTTACACTATATCTGTGACATGCTCATTATAACAATGAGCATCTTGAACATCTATGAAAGCGCAAGTCTTATATATTACAAAGAATTAAAGGGGAGGAACATAAAAACCCCACAACATACACACACCCACAAATTAAATCGAAGTGCTATTCATATCCTTCGAGGGTTCTCTAAGTCTCGCTAGGGGGCGCTTTTTTAATAATCAGCGCTGGTCTGGTCACAATGCCGTTGAGAATGGGTAATGGCTGGTTTCATACTTCTGCTTGATAGACTTTTGGTGATGTTAATTTATTAGTTTCAAAGAATATTGTTTGCGTTAATTTAATAAACAAAGGCCTCCTCCCTTGACACGGCTTATTGTAGCGACAGGGTTGCCCATCCTAAGGTATTGTGCTTTATTGCAGAATCACATGAAGTATGTTTTTTCTCCTTTTCTTTTACTTGAGGGTTAAATAAATCAATTGTTGTACTGTTGCCAGCCTGCCCTATAAAAATAACTATTCTACATGTGTGTACCTCTAATGATTGATATCCCCCCTGTTACTATTACGTATACATATCTGTATTTAAATACATGGGGTCGAAGTTATTTACCCCCCCGCGCCCCCCCTCTCGAGCTCCCAGATATAGCATTGTCGCTAGATTTATCGATATCAACAAAAGATTTAACTGTATAAAGAAATCCATAATCGATATTGATAATTATTTGTCAACCAGCTATAATCGGCCACAGTGAAAATGCTGATTACACTTACCGCTAAAATTATAATATGTCTTATTCTGCCAAGTTAAGTGAATTTAATTTAGCCAGAAGTCAATTAACTAGAAGTGTGCAACTTCGTATTTAGTAGTGTAGACGGCATTGTTTCCCTCGCCCTTGTTTGAAGATATAGGGTGACGTAGAGTTTAAGTTGTGTGCAGTCGATTCTCAGAAACTTCTGCCTTGCGCCGGTTAGATTTTATTCGGTAGCTCTTGCCAAGCATTGGTAACTATCGATGCCTTTTGGTTTGATTCTTCACTCTTGAATTCGGGGAAATTCGTTTGCAGATTGTGAAAATCGTGACTGCCTGCATAGGAGAACACGGACTTGTTCGTTAGTTTATTCTGGGATATAGTATACTATACTATATACTATATCCCAGGTATATTATATGGTTGCCATAGTTTAAACCTTGTTGTGACTTATTTCGTACGTATTAGTAAGTATTGTTATGTTTATACGAACACTTCGAATATACGTAATAAATTATTCGATTATGATATAAGTCTGGGTTTTCATTGCAACTATTCTGAAGTCCAGGACCATTGTCACGGCCAATTACCTATTTGACCCATGATTCATCGCGCCATATCTTGGTTCATGGAATGAAGATTTGAGCCTTCATGTACGTTTTGGATAATGTACGCTGTCAATATATACGATGTACCTATCCATCAATGTCCAATCGTCTTATGAATAATGTATTTAAGCCGACGGTATCACTTATGTGTACGTTTGGATTATAATAACATCCTCATTTAAAAAAAAAAACACCGGTCGTAAAAGATTACCTTTTGTTCCTTTATCAATTACATTTTTTTTGTTATCTGTTGAACAAAAATAAAATACCAATTAAATAAAAATTGCATTATTCACAATGATACAAATCTTACTTAGCTGAGGGATTATTTTTCATGTACACCATAAAAGTAAGTAAGTTCGTCACAGAAGTGTTTAAATCCCTTCATTTGACTGGTTGGAGGTTGTTGTTGTTATGCACATGGTGCTCTATTGTTTACCTAGCACTATTCGCGTGATTTGTGACCGTTTAAAGCGCTGAAAATGTACACAATTGATCTTTTTATAGGCTTATCAGGTATTTGGTAATGTTAGAATATATAGCACATTGTCATTTTGTGGTGGCAATAATGTAAGGGCTGTTTTCGTCACTCATTTGGGTGTGACGCTAAAAAAACACCCTCTTATAATGACTCATTTTTTCCGTAAGGCGAGTCGTAGTGAAGTCATATCACATATTGAACTATTGAGTTAAAATAGAGTCAACGTTTTCCGAAACAACACTTCTTGTCTTACCCCTTAGTCCCTTAGTTCAATCGGTATTAAGACGAGATGTATTGGTAAAAACAACATACATTGTAGGCCTATCAGCAACCATGCCTGATTTGCCTGTTTCTTTCGCACGATTAATTGTGGCCGCTGTTTATGTATTTACTAATAGATCAGACTATATTAAGGTATTCGATCGAAACTTTCATTGGGTAAGCGTTTGTTTTATGTTCCAGGTATTGGAATTGACGACACGTTTGTAATGATGTCAGGCTGGATGGGGAGTAAGTATGACGAGAATATACCGGCAAGAATTGGAGAGACTTTGAAGACGAGTGGAATGTCAATCACACTTACCTCCCTAACTGATTTTGTGGCCTTTCTCGTTGGTATCATCAGCGTGTTTCCGAGCATTCGTTACTTCTGTATTTACACAGGTCAGTCAGTCCTACCAATCATATTGTTCCATGCGCATAACCGGTTTATTCAGGAAGTACTTGATGTCGTTGAGCTCTTGTCAAACTTATTTCTTTTACATAGATTTGATGGGAAACAGAAACCACACTCCCATACATATATTCTATACATATATATTTCATTCGAACCGAACTGATAATGCTGAAACAGTTACCTTTCAGTGCACAAGAAAGCAATAAAAGTGATCGTTTCCAACAACAATGTTGATAACGAATGTTTGTTTTTGTTTCTTGGTGTGTGTGTGTTTGGAGGAGCTAGTGGGTGGGGCGGCTGATTGTTCTTGTTTTTCTTTATTTAAATCATCTTGTCGTGAGTATTTCCGGACAAAGATTATCCAGGCCGGGTGTTTTGTTATACTGCCTAATGTTTAAATATTTATTATTATATTTACAGGAGTTGCTGTTATATTGTGCTATATTAACCACGTGACTTTCTTCGCCGGATGTTTAGCGATTCACGGTAGACGGGAGCAAGCAACACGCCACTGTGTCACTTGCCACACCATATATCCCCGGCCAAAAATGAGGGAACAAGGAGCGTCGAGATGTTACGCATGTCTTTGTGGAGGGGAGCCAGCAAAATCAAGGGAAGATTCCGAATCGGTGTGCGAACGAATTCCTCGTATTATTCTGCCAAAGTTTATTCTTTGCCGTCCAGTCAAAGCTATAGTTATTATCGTGTTTATGGCATACTTAGGTGCTTCAATCTGGGGGACGTACAACTTGAAGCAAGGTCTAGTACTAGAAAATCTGGTTAGTCCAAACTCTTACTACCTACGCTACATCAGATGGTCCGAGCAGTACTTTGATACAAGGTTCCTAGTTGGCTTCTATATCACCGAAGAAGTTGACTACCGCAACACCACAACTCAAACTCTGATCGAAAACCTAGTAAGTCAGGCCCAAAATGATAGCCGGATTCACAATGACTTCCATCTTTCATGGCTTGAGGAGTACAAAAGATCGCCTTTTTATAATGACACATCTGATCAGTCTTTTATTGCTGGTCTTAAACAAAGCTTCCTTCGCTACATTCCTCGTTTCGCTAATGATATAATATTTAACGAAAACGGTACCGGGATAGCGGCTTCTAGATTGTACATTCAGACCGAAAATGTAAAAGATTCAATGGAGCAAGGCAGAAGTATGTTGCACCTCAGAGATTTAGCGGATGGGACAGATATTGATGTATTGCCATACGCACCTTGGTATATTTATTTCGAGCAGTATGTTGAAGTTTTACCGAACACTTTGTTGACTGTTGGGGTTGCTATTGCCGCTATGTTTGTTATTTCGATTATCTTCATGCCTCATCCATTGCTAGTTATTTATATTACTCTGGCCATCGCATCTATTCTTGTCGGAGTGGTGGGATTCTTGTATTTCTGGGATTTGTCACTGAGCTCAATAACAATGATTCATCTCGTGCTGTCTGTTGGGTTTTCTGTTGATTACTGCGCCCATGTCTGCCATGCTTACATGCAATCGGAAGCTGCTGGTCGACACGCAAGAGTTGCCACGGCGCTCACGAGAACCGGTAGCCCAATTATCAACGGCGCTGTATCTTCCTTGCTGGGCATCCTGTTTCTTGTTGGGTCAAAGTCGTACGTGTTTATGTCTTTCTTTAGAATAATGGTCTTGGTTATTGCCTTCGGCTTTATGCACGCCATTTTCATTCTACCAGTGATCTTATCTTGCATTGGCCCCTTGCCATCGGGTCGTGGGGTGAGCATTGAAAAAATCAAAGTTGTTCAGACCGTTGATGTGATTAAGAATGGAAAACCCCAAAATTTCGAGATGGACAACACTCCACAGTTAACATCGAAGAAAGAATTCAGTGAAAATTATGAAAAATTCTAAATAAATTAGGTTTTTAGAAGATAAACCAATAAATAGACTTTATTATTGTTACAATTTTAATAAGTCATAGGTTTATCGGGAAACGCATCTACCACTAAAAAGACTCAATGCAGTGTGTAACCACAGTACCAAAGAGGCAACTTGAGCGGAGTAATCGTTCATTTGTGGCTTAATATTGTATTGTATACTGATTGGAGATAAATGCTGTTACTGGTTTTTTGTAATTAGTTTCTGTTTGTCTAAATATTCATAGCTTTCTGTTGCACACGGTTTAACTATACAGCTGTACTATTTACTTCCAATTTGCTTTTTCTATAATGAATATACATAATCTATACTGGTGTCTTTGGCTATATTTGTTTTTGGACTGTAAGCTTCTTCTGGTGTGATATAAAAAGTTGATAGAGACTTTGAAATGGATTTCAGACTTTTATTTTAACCTCGTTGTGAAAAATGACTCAGCAAGTTTGTCTATTTAAAAAAGCGGGAACAAGACTATCTTTAAAACAAATTTGTAAAACTTCACCACACTGGCACAGAAATGCCTATTGCTAAAACAGAATACCAGGTTCTTGATATCCTCACTAAGACAAATTCCTGAATAAATCATAACCTCGAGTTGCCATGGGTATAGCCTAAAGACATCTTGGGGTAAGATAATGGCCATAGGCCCTATACATGGTGTAGAAAATAACCAATGTATTTGTTCGCTAATGAGTTACACGTTGTTTGATACAGACGGACGTTTAAACGGTAGATCCTGTATATTTTTTTTTACCTATCTTGTATACCCTCTAACGAGTGTTTGTTAGCAAGGATAAGGCATTTAGGTACAATATTTTTACATTTTTGTATAAGGAGACTAGCAAGTCGGGTGTTTGACATATTGGGATACAAATTCAATCGTCTTTCTCAGACCATTTACCTACATGTAAGTCCCAATTGAAACCCAGTGGATACAACGTTTGAAGAGCTTCAAACCAATGAGCTTATCGGTCTAAGTGTTTAGGTTTGGTTTCCTTTTCGGAGGAAAGATTTGGTGTCCCTTCAATCATCATGAATATGAAATTATCTCCAATAGATTGCTTAGTAAAGGAGAAATGTTCACCTAGTGGTGGTATGGGTTGTAACCTAATGGAATGTATTTGATTGTTGCCTCTAATCCGATGGGAATTTTGGCTGCACGAACATAATGTTTCAGACATTTCTTACAGTTCAGGAGATTTTATCTCAATAACAGTTTCTGAATCTTTGTCAAAATATCCTTTACCCTGCTGACCAGAGACCAGAGTTTAAATCCCGTTTGCAAGATTTTCTTTTTCTACAATAAATTTGTTGTGTGCTACTCCAATCACCGTTAGGGAAATAAGAACATTATATTCCCAAAAGGAAAAAATAATACTTTGTGATTAAGGTGTTATACCTTATGTAATCTAGCTTATAGGTTGATATTAGTACTTGACCAAATTGAGAGTTAATCCTTTAATCAAATGTATTTACTGAAATCTATTTTGGCACGTACTTTAATATTCTGCTAAACAAATATTCTCACAGCTTTACAAATTACATATTAAAAGAAACGGATTACCATTTTGATTAACGAAATTATTTTGAAGATGTAAGACTAAAGAGTGTAATGTGCTATATCAAACAAGCCTGACGTATTATTGGTGTACGTGTATACGAGTTCAAAATAAATCTAGTCACTACCCAATTAAAAATGAATGTTATAAAATTTAATACCGATTATTGTTATGAAACATTAAGCTATTTTTAATTACGCGTACGTACCGACATAGAAATCGTGTGACCCGAATACAATCAAGTGAACAGATAATGAGTTAATACAAGATATATGTAATGAAGAGGTCGACACATCAGATATGTCTCATTTAAATCCCTGTGATTAATTGTGGTGACAGTGATATGTATAAAAGTTTGAAACCAAGTGCGAAACATTCGTGTTGAGGGTAAAAGAAATCCTGTCTCTCTGCACAGATACACAAATACTTTTATACTCTTTGGTGCATTTGGAGGCAACAATTAAATGAATTGGGGTATGCTGAATTCGATTAACCCGGTTCCCAGGCTGAATTTAGAGTTTTTAACCTTCTCATTTACATAAACAAAATGGCTGCCTGTTTATAATCTTTTGCATATTTTTTCATATTATGCTTGCGAACCATGCCGTTGGCTAAACTAAGCACCACAACAACACCGTTAACGAAAAACAGAAAATCTGCATTTTTAAACACGTCTAGGAATCAGGAATTGACAACCATTTTATTTATGCTTATTAGAGGGTTAAAAGCTAAAACAAACATCGACATAGAACCGGCATTATTGTGTTAAAGGAAAAGCAATTTTTTGATTAACCGGCACCAATATCGACAGAGCTTGGTCAACAAATAAAACTAGCAGCATACCTCATTTTTATTATGACCATACGCTTAGAATCGAAGGTTTACAGTAAAAAAAAATTATATCTGCCATTTTCACTAAACGAAAACAAAATGTCTCAGCTTCGTTCCAACAAGAGAAGAAGAGGCGCAAATGTGTATTTTAATAGCAGTTTATAATGGGAAATCCGATGAATGACGTAGGTGTACGTAATGGATTTTACGGTTACGTAATGTCTCATCGCCAGTACAATTCAATCATATTTTCGAAACAGTTGGTAGGTGAGTTGTTAAAAGTCGGTTGTTGACACTTAATAGGTCAAGAGGCACGGATATGCTCATATTCAACAACAGAGTTGTCGCCCCTAAGCTAGCTAGCGCGCCAGATGTAGACACTACGATATATACGCGCCATTTTGAAAAGCCCAAACAGGGGAGACGGCTCTCGACGCACTGAAGACAGCCGGATTATTTTCAGTTGCTTATCGCGATAAGCTGTCTGGCTGTCAGACTTTATTGTCAAACTATATATGCCATGGAAACAATATGCCCATATAAGCTACACATGAATGATTGCATTTAAATACATAAGTCAATGGTAACTGATGTTAAATGTAATCTCTGCTTCTTTGTTAATATAAAATTGGCGTGAGAAAACAATAAATAAAAAGACAACCAGCAGCAGGTTGTTCAAACAGCTATTAAATTTAATTCTGGATTAAGTAATAGACGTCACGCACTGTTGAAGGCCCATCTCTAATATACGATTAGTGATTTTATCTTCTATTATTATTGCAAATCATGCATGATTGTGAGCAACAAGGCACAGATGGCTATAGTTTAAGAAATCATACGGCCTATATACTATATATCTTGTTAAATTTGCACAGCAAGAATAATAAATTTGTTTTCGATAACCCCCCCTCCCCCCTCCCCACCACCACCACCACCACCACCCCTTATAAGAGATTTTTTATCCACTTCATATCTGTCACCGCATTTTCTACGTTATGTAAAAATTTCCACAAACGACGGGCATTGTACGAGTAAGGTGAATACCTTTACTACATGTACATGTTACTGATATTTAACTGAATTTCGGTTAAACTTCTGTCTACAGTAGCATATCTATACATGTATTATTGTAACTAAACTTTTCTTAAAAATATTGGATTTACTAGGTAAAATTTAAAACAGAAATACCGAAAGCAGCATTCACCTGTTTACAAACAACAGTATTTATTATACATGATTTGATGTACACGTTGGCCTATGTTTTGATATGTACACAATGTAACATTGGTTTGTTTGAAGAGTAGCAATGCTGTCTTTACTTAACACTGATTTCCAAAAACCTACACAAATCCATACGCGGGCTTATTACCCCCCAAGTCCTGGTGAAAATGGCCACGCATTAGCCCAGAGAAATTGTTCTCGAGGAGGCTGGGAGTAGGTCACGTGGTCACAGCTCTCGAATCGAGAGTTTCATATCACGCGTTGGAAGCTTACAAATCATTCAATTGTCCTTTCTCAAATAGGCTATACTTTTGTATTATTCGATAAAACTAAGCAACTCATTTGCAATGATTTGAAAATAAATCGAAACATTGGCCCAGTAGGCTCTCACTTGTAACTAAAATATTACAGTAAAAAATCGCAAAATGATGAGTAAGCTACTCACAAAGTGGAAATATTTAAATAATTGCGCTATTTAACCGACGCGGAAATGCAACATTTATCTTTTGGACGGTTTCCTTTAGGAAAATATATTCCTGCCGAAAGATTCCATTGCCAAGGAGATGCGTTTCATGACTCTGTGCAATTGACGTTGACATTTTTTTTTAAGTATTTGCGTATATCGTAATTTTTTTTAAAAGGTTGACGAATTCTACATGAAGTTCTTGTCTGAGATAACTGATAAATGCATAACACTCAAAAGCTGGTAACACTAACTTTATTTTATTGTTTGTCTGTCTGTCTGTTGCTCCATTTGCTGCAGACGTTTCCGTAAATTGTTATCAAACGTACTAGCAATCTATCGAGTCTGTGCCTTAGGCATGTCCAAATCCTGGTAAAATGGGGATGAATCTGGTCCAGCGCCGGCGTCTGAGCCAGGGGGTTACCAGAGGTAAATCATACACATGAATATCGTGCAGACTCGCTCCGCTCTTTTCTTCTTTTGTCTGTGTCTTGTTGTCCACTTTACCTTTTCAGAGAAGCAATGAAGGACACAGAAAGTGGCAATTTACAAGATAATATGCATGTAACTTAATCTAATATAAGTTTGTGTGACAAATAATGCTGTTGAATTACCAATTTTAATTAAAAGTACGGTTTAGAAAAAAAGATTTAACGATTGTCTTTCTATAGAGTGGAAATATTGTCTGCGAATCAGTCCATATCATTTCGCATAGAAATAACCACTATTATACCTCTCCACACTCATCTTACCTAGACAAGTATTTAAGTCTGAGCTGAGTCCCTTCGGACAGCAAACTAGACGATTCAGGGACGACTTTCATTGGCCGCGTCCGAACTTGTAGGCACCAATCAGTGGGCACAATACGAACACTCTCGGCTAGCCGGATGAGCCTTTCATATATGTGATTGAGAGTGACCACCCTTACTCTATTACTTCATTAAACAGATAACGCATCTGTATTTATTCTGGTTTAAGCTGCTCGATCCGCAAAGTTTTGTAACTGTGAATAAACCTCGTGGGTGGCCAAGATGCACAGCACAAGGCTTAAATTATGTGCTAACAGTTTTTGTTCCACTGTTTAGTTCATCTTTTGATATGTATGTTTTCCCTGTGTTCGCAAACGATGTCACATGCACATTCGATACCATGTATTAAGCAGGGAAATGTTCAATGTGCTCTTCAGTCAGAATGCTTTGTACTTGGCATTTGACACGTCTCTCGTGCAGGGGAATTGAGGCAATGCACTGAGCAAGAACAAAATGTATTGTAAGAAATAACAAATTCCATATTGAATGATCTTACCAGGTAATGAGTTGTCCAAAAGACATCCAATAAGTGCAGAAACCAGCAAAGGATTTCCTAGAGTTGCCATAAGCGTTTGTGTCAAAATCGGTATTCCTACAAAACAGTTATATCAAGATATTTGTATGAATTCCGGTAATTTATAAACAACCAATTATAAATGACAATTGTTGTCATGCCTGTGATGTATTGCTATGTTCCTTTGAAGCATTCGTTAAAACTATGGACCACAGGTGTTTGTTATATGATTGTAATGTACCGTACGTTGGATCTTTATATTTCTTGAACATAATGTAATTACTAGCAATGTCATACGAAAAACATTACAAAACGATCGACTTCATGTTGTCCCTAAACTCCGAGATCATCAGAGCAACAAGACGCTCCCTCCAAATCCTCTGCTTTTCTGAAACGGAAAAGCGATATTACTCGGCACCGCTCCCTTTCAAACAAGCATTCGTTGTCTATTATCTTATGGTATCGCCCGTATAGAAGTGATGGAAACTACTTGAACATCGAATCCTCTCCTTACACACGACAGAGAGTTTCCTGTTGCTCTGGTGCTCTCAGAGCAAAGGGACAATATGAAGCTGATATGTTTGTGATGTGTTTGTATTACGTCCTGTGATTGTCATGTATTTGTCCTCTCCTATCTTTATTTGTTGCCTGTGACGTTAACGGTGGTTTCCTTCACCCTTTAGGCTGCATGGTGTTCCGTCATGTGAATAAAATAACCTATAGTACGTTGTTATACCCCAATGAAAGAAACAAAAACTAACTCTCGTAACAATCAAATCTATCCAACTAAGCTACAAATACAATTCTTTAGTCAACAAGTCAAAGGCAAATGAATGGCTGGATTAATGCAAATTGCTATATATACGTCTACTCAAAAATAGGATTCGATCAGATCTTTCATAATCTTCTAAGAAAATCAATCGAATACACACGAGTTCGTAAAATCAACATTGTGTTTTTTCTGTCTCTTTTTATTATATATATATTTTTTTTTATAAAACTCACTTGGATGAAAACAGATTATGTTATCAGAGTTTGTACCATAGCACTCCGTCAACAGCAAATGCCGGCCTTCTAAATAAGTTGGTCTAACAATCGTGTCAAACTGTGATGTTGAAGGCTGATTGATTGAGTGATAGAGTGGCTGGCATTTGTGGTGAATTGATCGTTTCTTAACTTACCAGTATCCACAAGAGAAGGGTCTCTTTTGAGAACATATGAAACTGTGTACCCAAATACAAAAGCCGTTCCAACTGCTACAGAGTTTCTTGATTTGGACATATCTAATTCTTGGAGGTTGGATAGGACGCTGCCGAATAAAGAGGACAATCCTACTAAGCCTATACCTCCCAGGACGGGTTTGGGTAAAGACACAAAGAAAGCAGCCATCTTTCCAAACACTGACATAGCCATAAGGAATACACCCGAAACTTGCATCGCTATTCGGCTGAAAACCTGTAATTGGAAAATGCGTTCCTAATTGTCTGCAGTGATCTGCAACAGTTTTCGCGTTTCCTCTAGTTGTGTTTTCAACTGACGACGCCATGCATCTTTCGACTTCTAGCGAAAATCATATACGATTCAATATTCCAAAGTTACATCGTACACACTAGACAATCTCGTGCGAATATAATTGCTTCAAGGTGTTTGTAACGAGTCGTGGGATGTTATCAAATTAGGCTTAGCTGTATTTTCCTGTAATTCCTTACTTCCTGTCCCTAATTTCCTTAGCAGGTGCCCTGAACGCATCACAAATAAATAATTAAATAACTGTTTGATTACTTATTTGATTAATTGATTAATTGATTGATTGATAGCATTGGAACTTTCAATACTTTTCCCCGAACCATATTTAGGTAAAATTTAACCATACAAAAAATACTATGGAAATACGTGGAAATAGTTACCCCAGTGAGCAGCATATATACAAGTAGGTTACTGTGTGTCGTTGTTGCATGACCTCCCCCAAAGGCTCCTGTCACCAAACTGAAAACTCCTTCCACAAACAACCCTCTATTGAGAGCGTGCGGGGGCGGGTTAGGTGCCCCAACGACACGACTCGTGGCCAAGTAATCCACAACCGAGTCTAATATTGATACAAGCACGGCCACGGTGAAGCCCAGGAACAATCTTGTATCAAATCGGGCGGGTCCAAACTGACCTTTAAGAAAATAACAAGAGTTCAGACAAGGCCATACATAGATTAGTTGACTGTACAACAGCTAACACAATTCTACTGACATTGAAAATAAACTTCATTTACTAAAATAAGATTTTATAACAGAGATTGTTTAAATTAATTCACCAGGGTATGGGATATAAAACCACATGGCGCTGTCGATGTTTTCTCCTGTGCGATCAGTCCTGGCTTCATACTGTTTATCCGCCGGGTTTGATGACAGACTATCCGTGGCTGTCAGAATGTAACTCAGCAACCACCCAAAGGTCATCGCGAAAGCAATCTGAAAAATTTGAATAAATACGAAAGTAATAAAGGTCCGGCACCTATAACTTGCATATTGGAAAAAACTTGAATATCTTCTCATTTCTACAAGTCTCGGTGTAGGAATGTACCTTATTGACAAATCAACATTCTTCCGGTGCGATGTGCATGCAGTAGCCAATTCAGGGATTACCAATCTGTGTGTGACATGGGTGTATTAACATTGGCACATTAGAAACCTTTATGGTGCTATCTGAGTCGACTGAGGGCATATAATCTTGTCCCATCTGGGGCTTCCCCTAAATGCACGGCGACGGTTTTAATCGAATATTGGGATCTAAAGTTGTTTGAAAAGAATATCAAAACAAATACACGTCACTGTTGTGCGATAGAGCGTCGCTGATATGCTCCCACGATTTTGGGTGCATGCTGCCAATATAACTTGAGCATATGGGGCTATAATGTCAGAATAGAAATAAGCAGCGTTATGTCGCATGGTCTCTCTATAGGAGTCTATATAGAGAGATACCATGTGTTCGGGAAATGGAAATTAACCAGAAGGAAGGGAATATTGACCAATTAGAGAGCTGCAAATTAGGCAGGGTCTCCCAAAGACGGTACTACAGATCTAACGGCGAGGATGTGCCATAACAAGAATATTTTAAACCATAGACAATTGATATAGTTATAGTATCGAATTTGTTTATTGCTTCCACCGAGATTCGAGCTCGGGACAGCGCTCTAACGGACTGAGCTACAAAGGCTCATGGTAAAACAACGACGTTTTATCTCCAAAGTAAAGGCTGCGATTCTTTCTCTACGGGACCCGACCTACTAGTATACATATATGTTTCTATATAACGACACTTTTATATAATTTAGCATGTATTAACTGCATAGAAAAGCAACGGTCGTTTTAAAAACTATGTTATTTAGCTTCTATATGAGAAATCGTTCGTGAGCTACACACTAGCAATATTTGTGTGAAAGGGAAATAGGCCTAACTGATTTAGCAATAGCTTTCAAACCTCACAACCAAACAAAAATTAGGACATATTTTGCAAATATGCTCAAGTTGTAGATTTTTCTGTCGTCCCGTGTTGGATATCCCTAGCCGCACATTTAACACAGGTACACACGTTTTAAATATGTAAAAGTCACATTTATAAACTACAAGGCAGTGTACACTAACTTTCAGAGAAGCCTTAGAAATATTATATTTTGACGTAATGCGGCACAAGAAAAGTGAAGAAACTGAAAAACAACTG
The DNA here is from genome assembly GCA_030265115.1 of Mopalia vespertina. Taxonomy (NCBI): domain Eukaryota; kingdom Metazoa; phylum Mollusca; class Polyplacophora; order Chitonida; family Mopaliidae; genus Mopalia; species Mopalia vespertina. The sequence goes on from JAQQZZ010085201.1 coordinate 15,213, forward strand.
ACCCAAAATATTTTGAAGATCTTAGATTTAGTCCTATGGCACCCACGCCTTCGACTCCAAGCCGGGAAAGGAACTGATACATCTTGCATATAAGTTGAGGTTACCATGGAAACAAACATGGTCCTGGGGATTAAAAGGGGTATTAAGGAATCAATCAAAGCAAGGCGCAATAACCAGTAACCTACTTGCATATATGCTGCTCACTGGGGTAACCATTTCGATGTCCCATTTAGTATTTTTTGTTTGGTTAAATTTTACCTAAATACGGTTCGGGGAAAAGTATTGAAAGTTCCAATGCTATAAAAGTAGTTGGCAGGACGGTCATAAATGTCCGTACACCCTAGGAGAATAGCCTATAACGAATTTATTATCCGTCACACAGTAGGCCTATGTACGATTTAATTAACTTCAACTATTGGTAAAATAAGTTCTACGTCGATACAATCTTGTTTGCTATCTGAAGTATCTCACATGATGACCAGCGCTGCTATGACAACCCGGTTTTCAACCAGCTCGAAAGGGTCAATGATGCTTAAAAAAGGCCCCAAAAGGATGTTTCCGATATTTTAGCCTCGTAAGAATTCAGCGATTGTGAAGCAGACAAACCTCGAATATACTCGGTGTAACAAAAACGAAAGTCTTTCGCGCTGCATCAATTGAATCGGATAGCTTTGTCTAAGTAGCCAACATAAGTACGTTTATTTAAGTTTTCCATTTATTTATTTTTTAATTTATTTTATTTTTCACTGCAGTCGATATTTACTTCTGCCACTGGTTGTATATTTCTGTATCTCGAACAAGATGCTACTGTGATCAAGGGCGTTCGTGTTATAGTGATAGGCCTTCCTCGTCAAGTCACGCTATGAAATATCACCGTGCGTTAGAGTATTGCTCAGCTTGCATGACTTTTCTAGGTAGATACGTCATGTAAACAAAAATCTCACACATTTCTCGAACTTCACATTATAGGATTTGACTGACAGGTGACTAGGTTGAGATAGCTTATTAGCAAATCTCGTATCCATTCGTGATTTCGCCTGACAAGAACAGCATGCCCTTCTCTACTTCAAGAGCGTTGAGATCAAGTATTGTCGTAAATACCGACAATGTCCCTAAAATTAAGGGACCTGACAAGTTTGCTAGTGGATCTCACTCTCCTAATTTTAGTCCTGTGCATTAGCCACTTTTTTGGTAAATATACATGCAAAGGTGATTAGAATATATGTTTGTACAAACACATAAAATGGCCCAAATAGCAACAAAAAGAAGATACACCGGCACACAGCGATTAATACAGTGGAATAATTTTGGTTGAGATAAGAAAGAAACCACACTTACAATACAGCTATTCCCCAATGGATAGAAGCAAAATTGATAAATAAGTGAACAATTTGCACTACCAACAGGAGGAAAGGAGGGACGATTGTGGCTGGACCAACAAACTTTAACAGGTAACCGATCACCCCGGAGAAACTCAGAAGACATTCGACCAAGGAGGATGCAACTAGCGACAGCACAGTCTGAAAAATAAGTCATGTTGGAGAAAAGATACAGGTGAGAACTTCTTAATATATATTTATACAACGATGACAGAACTACAGATTAACTTCCCATCCTTCATCGAGGTCCTAATGAGGCCCTAACAGTTGGCTTACTCTTGGGGAGGGGGGGGGGGGGGAGGTCAGGTAACAGTATTAAATCTGCTAACTTTCTTCGGCTACCAAAAAAGCTATGTAGGCCAAGCCGTTTATAAATTCTAACGTTGCGTACATACTTGCATTATTAATGACAACAAGAATTCGTTATCATGTCCATACGAACGTTTTCAAATATGTTGCATAAATGGCAATATTAAATATTTGTTATATACCTTTGTCACATGAGCTAAATTAATTTCCACATACAGAATGTCATACTAGAAGGCATGTGTTGAAACGAATTCAGCACACGTGGAAAGGTTAATATTTATGTCTAAACTAATTGTATATATCTTAATGAGAGCAAATAAAACTAAATGAAGATAAAAGTTACAAAGATTATTTTCTGATTATCTCTGAAAATGTTGCTAGTCGTTAATGGATGTTAGTAATTCAGCGAACATCTCTTAATGGCTGTGAGAGCCGCCATCTTGAGGACTATCCGGTCTTAATTTACCTCTATATTAGACATCTCTTAAAAGTGTTTATGTTCTCAGTTAAGGCTTATTAAAAAGTTGACAGAACTAAATACACCTCTGTAGTTGAACAGCTGGTAGTCAAATTACCGACTTTTTCAGTATTTGATACAATAAAGAAAGGTTATATATAGAGGAAAAAACATTTCAACGGACACCCGGCATGTCTTCACAGATTTCTGCCTGTAGACCTGAGCTGTGAAAAGACAGGAGACAACGGTCATGAACCGTGTACTTATATCAGTTGAAACACTATATAAACACTAATTTTCTTGCGGAAACAAGCCTATAGGCATTATAGAAATGACACAGATGAGTTATGTTTTAAATGTGTTTCATTTGACTTCTCTAGTAGACTACAATGATATGTTGACACAACATACACCCAGATTGTTTATTCTTCCGGTATGGCATTTTCGACACGAAACATAAACATGGCTGCGACCAAACACTCATTTCAGCGTGAACCCTCTTCAATTATGGTTTATGGTGTTGCAATTCTACTATATACGTCGGTAACCGGACTGCCGAATGTTCGGTCTTTTATCTGGTATACATTTAATTGTTTGTTTTCATCTCTTTTACACATGTAAAATAAACTTTTATGTTACAAATCTGACAATCTTTTCTTTTGTTTCATAAAAATCGTAAACATTCAAGAAAATATAGGCCTATTTCGTGTAAGGTGGTGGTTAAAGACATTTCCATTGCAAACTAGGGGGGGGGGGGGGGGGGGGGGGGGGGAATAGAATTAATCATTTAAATTAAAGAAAAAATAAATTATTCCACAAACACCTTTGAAACGACCGTGGTGTAAATAAAGCGACTACCAAGTCATGAAGTTAAAAGGTTTACCTTGCATCGCTTAAAATGCCTTCTACTTCCATTAATTCGGCAAGCGATAATTTTGGCCCATGCGTAAAAATTGATTACTAAAACGGGAATTCATGAAACGTTAGGCGAACATTGTTTTTATCGTAAATGATAAATCTAAGTTAAACCCGTGATGACTTAATTTACAATAAAAACAATTTGTCTGCATTTATATATAGTATATTTATGTTTAACAATTCAGGAAAACATGTAAGCTCGATACATATTGTCAGGTTGAATCCAATAGGACGAAGCTTTTATAACCGAACGCGGGCTTTCGGACTAACGAAGACAAACAGACGTCTAATGAGTTATGGGGGGGGGGGGGGGG
>JAQQZZ010085212.1:0-18587 GCA_030265115.1 Mopalia vespertina
CCATTGGGCTGGCACATCGTCATATAAGTGAAATACCCTTGAGTACGACGTAAAACACCAATCAAACAAACAAACAATATTTATGTGTTGGCCTTTATTTTAAAAATAATTCGGATATTTGACTAGCAAATACAAGGGTATAAATGGCAATATAATAAATAAGTTCACAAATGTAAATGTTCATATATGATCATGTGGAGTTCACATGTTCAATTGCTCACAATTGCTCACAATTGCATTTGTTCATTCTATTGATTTTGTTTGTACTTTTGTTCCTTTAAGTAAGTATATATACTTAAAGAAAAAAAGGAACAAAAGTACAAACAAAATCAATAGAATGAACAAATGCAAGTGTGAGCAAAAAAAAAAATACAGAGAAAAAAGAAACAAAATATGTTAAAGAAAGAAGAATGATAATAGCCTAATAATAAACAAAAACAGTTATAGATAGGGCTTTAAAATATACGGTTATTCTGCAATTTAGATAGGCCTATAATGCGAATAATTCAATTTTAAAAAAAATGCATTTCCAATTAGCCTGAAGTCAAGTTATACAGAATGTAGCTTTATGTTTTTAAAACATATTTGTAATATAATACCAAAAAATATGCAAAGCATTTTTTCCATTCATATTAATTAAGAGTGCAAAAAAGCAGGAATTAGGCTCAGTTAAAGACAAATTCAATTTGTTGTTTTTGTTTGCCTTATTGACATTTAAAAAAAAATAGAAAAATAAAACCCCCACGATCGAGGGACAAAATAGAAAGAACTCTTGATATAATTAATTTATATCACACTTGGAATAAGTCTGAGTGGCCCTGACATTTTTTTATTTTTATAATGCCTGACGGCAAATTAGTTTTTGCTTGACAAAGAATAACTCAAAAGCTATTGTCGGAGCCACTCAGATCAACTTGGAATAGGCCTAGAGTCAAAGCGTCAACACAATTTGACGTGTACAGGACGAGCACTTTTTGAAAAGGGTAAGATTTGTTACTTTTCTATAATGATTGACTATGTACCTTATTATGAATAAGTTACACTGCATTCAGTATTTTAAAATGAGAAAGGATCTTAGACAGGTACTGAACACATAGTTAAATAAATGTTTTCACACTTATATTCGTGCGTTTCTTGTATTTTGACTATTTGAATTCTCGCACTTCTCATTTTATGTAAATTTATTCATTTTCTTAGAATCTTGTAGACTTTAAAATTTAAGTTGCATAATTTTTGTTTGGCATCGGATTGATTAAAACATATTTAAATGCCAAAGTTCAAACACATACAACAAGGCAATTTCATTGAATATCGCTCTCCAGTCAGATTTTCATAATGGGACATGGAACATTTAAGCGAGATCTACTATCGTTAATTAAACAAATTGATTGCTTCGATACTTTGCAAAAAGTAGTTTGCTGGTTCGCATATGGTAGTTACCCATGACTATGGAATTATCATCTTTCAAAATTTAATTGTCCAGTTTGGACTGATATTTATTGTGTTATTGTTGTTGTTCAGACTGTAAACGCTGTTTGAGGGCCTACATCACAGCATTCGATATTTGGCCGCCAATAAAATCAGTACAATTTGCCAAGTTCACATCATGGCACAAGACCACTTTTAATTTGCCATAAGCCGTAATGTTAACGTTTAGCTCCACAGCTCGCCCCCAAACTTTAGTTGGGCGAAAACACCTGGCACATACTTTAATCAGTCGTTTTGGAGTTCACCATGAAAATCTTGACCGGCGATGACTGCTGAATTGTTTTAGTTACCTTCTCTACAATGTGATAGGGGTTGCCAAGCTACCTCAGAATGTAAAACAACAACCGAATCACCCCTGTATACGAGGCTGACAAAACGGAAGTTCATAATAATAGGCCTTTAGTGGTCTTACGCCACCATACGCATCAATACATGGCGCTGAGGTATTAATTTTTTATGTGATACAGAAAAGTAGATTCAGAGTTGTAAAAAAATTACCAAATGGTTCAAGCTGGAAGTTGGAAACGTTTGTAAACTAAAAATGTCCTCAGCTATTCAAATGTCCATCTACTGTTGGTAAAAGATGAGATGTTGAACACAATGATGAGCTGTTTAGCCTAGAATTTGAGCTGAAAAGCTTGAAAGCTGGAAACGTTGTGCTTTTCTGCCTCCAGCTTTGCCAGGTTTGTTTTGGAAGTTAGAAGTGAGAAGCGATGTCGAGCTTTTCATATGATCAGCTTTAAAAATCAAACGCTGGAAAATGAAATATCAAAAGGGACACGGACCAAATATGGACAGTTACCCTAATATATGAATATGTTCTTTTCAGTTTCAGCCCATTATCATTACTTATCTAGCCTGATCCAAGCCGAAAATTCCTGGGCCAACAATAGTGCATTTGAATTAAATTCTGGATTCATTGACATCAATCCAGTCCTTCTGATTTGAGGTGAGTGATCGGCGTTAAAGCATAGGACAGCACACCTCAAATGAGAAGTCCTGCAATCTAACTTGATTATGGTCTACCTATGATTCTTGATTTAATCTGCTACTAGCCACTAATCTTGGTTTTGAACAACTGGTCCTAGAAAGTTGTCATGACAAAGAAAGAAAAAAAAGCTCCGGATTTCAAGAGCTTTCGGTTGTCAATAGTTTCTCTGTTACCCAAATACATGCAGAGCCAAGGGGCAACACAAAGTCGATTTGTTCATGTTTTTAGAACTCTAAATGCATCCTTTGTCTTATCGGCTAATTCCACCCTGTTTTGAGTACTGTCCTGGTCATGTATCTTTGTCGGTTTAGTTCATCTGAGGTCATTACATGTAGCTACAGTGCAAAACCCAGACAAAACTCTCACCCCACAAAGAACCTTTTTAGAAAACAAGAAATCCAATGGGTTGAGTAATGCCATGGGCTTAAATCAATGAGAATATTCAATTCAAAGTGAATAACTGTTTACAAGTCCTTTTTTACTGCCAGCTCAACGGTTTTTATTTAAGCAGCTTTCAAACTGCAAAGAAATATTATTCCCAGTGATAAAAGTATCTACTATAGTACAGCCGTAAACACCAGTAAATCAAAGTTATCAAACTAACAAATCAAACAATAGTTTATTATATGTATATGTCAGGGCATTTAGGGGAACAGTTTTGAAGGCGATGTGGGTCTACTGGATGCAGCTCTGCTTGAAACACAAACATGGGCATTATCTTATTTGTATGGCCCTTTGTAAGTCTCTTTTTATTTTTTTATTTGAACAGGTGAGGATTATAAGATAAAGATGGCTGTTGTTGGCGAGTTCTCTATGGAACCAATGTCCTTGCTAATGAGGTTCTATGTGTATGCTATCCATGGCTATGCTACAGAAATCATGTTCACTGCTATGTGGGAATTTGTTGTGAATTTAAATTGGAAATTTCCCGGCATAACAAGCATATGGACATTCCCGATTTATGGTAGTTCTACTCTAGTTGTTGAATTTCTACACCCTCGTTTAGAAGAAATGGGTATACCTTTGTTAGGACGTGGGGTAATATACATGATGTGGACTTACTTGTGGGAATTTAGTACAGGATATGTGTTAAAATTTTTCGATGCTTGTCCATGGGACTACACTCCCTTCCATGGAGACTTCATGGGACTTGTCACGCTAGAGTATGCCCCCTTTTGGATTTTGGGAGGAATTCTAGCAGAGAAAGTTGTGATTAAATACACAAGATGCCTGTATTGGGGTCCTTACAAGGCCAACTTTGAAAATGAAAGGAGTGTTCAGTCAAACGGTTATGTAAATTCAAAATCTTTATGATCTGTAATGCCTTAAGTATATTATTCTAAAAATTAATTCCATGACAGTCACTTCTTACTTTTTGTAATGTGTTGTAAGGTTGGGCGGGCCCTCCAGTAAATACACTGTTAATAAAGCATTGTGCAATGTCTGTGTGCACATACATGTAGGTTAACAAATTAAACCAAAAATTTATTCATTTGGTTTATCAGGAATTTAAACTAAAAGTGTACTTTGTATGTATAAAGTGCAAGAAGCCCAAGAGAAAAATAGGCAGAACTGGGACAAAGTGAGAAAATATTGATACATTATCTCATCTTCTAACAGTCCCACAAGAATAATTGTGAACAGACTATTTAAAACCTAATGAAATGATGTTTTATTCACAAATGATTCCTGTTTATGGTTCTCAACCTCTGGGGTTTAAACAAATGTAAAAGAAAATAGGTCAGGCCTGTGCTGTTCGGGAGAACCGACCAAATGGGTGCTGGTCGTCCCATGGTTCCGTTATGCAAACTTATTTTAGGAGGACTGATTTATAGGTTTCCCTTATTGTTTGCAGTGTTCCTCTTAATTTGCATTTTGCTACTGATTTTGACAAATTTTGTCAAACTAATCATCAAAGGAGTTTGTGTTTTAAAGCAATTTTGCTTTATTTTTATTAACTGACATTTAGGTATTTTAAAAATCAGCCAAGCACCGGCAAATGCAAATATTAATTTTTTTACAAAATTTTAGAGGACTGATTTAAGGTTCTGTCACAAAGGATTACAGCACAGGCCTGCCAATTGTTTTGAAACAAAGTGTTAATTGGATCTGGTTTTTTTACATAGAAAAAGCCACTAAACTTGTATCAACGATAGTCAGAAATTGATCAGTTATGACTATACCATTAAATTACAGTTAATAACAGATAAAGCAAAATCATGACAGATTGACAGACTTACTTCAATATGCTTGTATCACACAGAAGGGGATCCAAATATAACACATGTTATAGTGACCAAACTGAATATACTCATTTGATAAAGCCACATCTGTAACAGACTGACATAATATACATTTTGGGATATATTTCAGGAAGAACTATGTAAATGTAAAACTTTTCTATATATTTTTTATTGTAGTTGGGGGTCATCTGAGGCTCTGGTTTTGTATTACTTCTAAAGTTACATAGCACAATGTTGTTTAGTGTTTTTATGTAATTCAACACATTCATGTTCCAGGAAAATTGAGTTGGGAGTTGAGGATTTCTCAAAGTCAGTGTGACCCATTGCTAACTTTAATACTGTTAATACAGGGTTTAATACTACATGTACATTGTACAAGCAGAAATTCAATATTATCCATTCCATTTCTTTGTTAAGTCGAGGCTCATAATCACAAAACTTATATATGACAAATTAAGTGTGAAATTGAAGTCTACATCAGTCATATAAAATGTGATAGCGAAGTCAATATCAGCCATAACACCTGTATATAAAAGTTGTTCTATTTATATTGTAAAGTTGTGATAATTTATTATTTAAAGCTTTAGCATTTGTTTGTTTAATATCTATTGAATAACGGATCTTTATTGTTAATGTGCTTCAAACTTTGTGCAATCATTGATTACCTTAGCATAACATCAGTTAGTTTTAGGCTTGATGTAATTATCCGTCGCATGTAAACGTAGATTTTATGTGTATTTAGTTAAGTTTATAACAATTGTTCTCTGTTTCTATCACTTATAAGAAGAACAGAAAAAATGGTCATATTTTCTTAGATTTGGTTTTCTGTGTCTATTGGGGTCTTTCAAACCTGATAGATAGTGATTGAACTTGCATATATATGTTAATGTACACGTGAACTCCCAACAGTTTTACCGTGTATATTTCTAATAATTGATCACACTCACACAGTATGCATATACACCTGTTGAAAACTGGAATTATTGTAGCTTACTGTGCTTACAGTTAGTGGTTGGAGGTTCATTGAGGCCCTTGTTTTCATACCTACACTAATGTACATATCAACCCGCTGTCATTGATAAAATGGATGAGGCATATTCATGCTCTCTTTGCGCTTGATTCCCTACCAGACCAAAAAGCTTTAAAGTATATTGTTTAAAGTTGAGATACCACCGTCCTGCAATATAACCCTTCAGCTTGGTATCAAATACCAATCAATCATAACCATGCCCATCAAACAAACAGACATAGCAGATGACTATATATCTGAGAATACAAATCATTTGGCAGGGTGACCATATACTTTTGTTTGATGGACATGATAAATAGAAAGTGGTCTATGTTCCTGTGACAAGGCTGATATCTCCACAAGCATGGTATCAGGAGCCACGGATATCTCCACAAGCATGGTATCGGGAGCTACGGATATCTCCACAAGCATGGTATCAGGAGCCACGGATATCTCCACAAGCATGGTGTCAGGAGCCACGGATATCTCCACAAGCATGGTATCAGGAGCCACGGATATCTCCATAAGCATGGTATCAGGAGCCACGGATATCTCCACAAGCATGGTATCAGGAGCCACGGATATCTCCACAAGCGTGGTATCAGGAGCCACAGATATCTCCACAAGCATGGTATCAGGAGCCACGGATATCTTCACAAGCGTGGTATCAGGAGCCACGGATATCTCCACAAGCATGGTATCAGGAGCCACTTTCATCAAATCTTCTACGACAATACAATCCTGTACATTGTTTTTTGTTTTAAGAGATTTTGTGAAATTGTCCCATGACCTTGCCATGCTTAATGCTCGTCGACTGTCGAACAGAGATCAAAGTGAAATAGTAAAAACACATAGACTAATCAAACAGATGCACCAATTTTCATGTCTTCCGCAATATCATGGTGAACAGACTAGAAATACAATCTCTGTTTCGAGCAATGGCTCTAATTTCACTGATTTTTCTTGATTTTCTGTTACAGCAGTGATATTAAAGCTCTGTTTTACTTCGTTTAACAAAAATATTTCACTGTTAAACAATGAGCAGAGGGATATTTGCCACCAAGGCTATTTGCAACCTTGTCATACCAATCACTTGAACATGTAGAAAAGGTTATCTCCTCTGTTTGACCAGAACCCTATGGCGTAAGCCTGGCAACATGTGGAATTATTGGGCTCACCTTGTCTCGAGAAGTTGGGTCACCAGCGTAGAACCCCTGGAAAAAATGTCATCCTAGAACCCCTGAAAAAAAAATATGCAATCACCCAACCCTGGGAAAAAACTTTTACAAATCATCCTAGAACCTCTGGAAAAACATATTATACCCCTTGAAAAAATGTTATGAAAGAACCCCTGGAAAAACAAGTCATCCTAGAACCTCTGGAAAAAGTCCCAAGAACTTGTTATGATAGAACCCTGTGGAAAAAATATGTTACCATGTAAATAAATACGTTTTTATTTTCATTTGGTTCTATCAGTACATGTTTTTCCAGAGGTTCTACTCTGGAAAATGGAAAAACATGTAATGGTAGAACCAAATGGAAAATCATGTAATGATAGAACCAAATGGAAAAACATGTAATGATAGAACCAAATGGAAAACATGTAATGATAGAACCAAAGGGGAAAAAAAACCCTATTTATTTTTCAACCATAATTTGTGATCTGGAGATACATTTAAAAATTATTGTATGGGATCTATGAAAGAAAAAAAATCGTTTTCTTAGGAGCTTCTCTGGTTTATTTTGGAGGGGACATGCTTCTTGGGAAAGTAGAATGAATTTATTAAATAATGCACAATTAAGTCCAAGTTATTTCAGTTCAGTTTGGCCTCCCAATATTTCAACTGAATTTATTTCCTCGATAAAATTGAAATATGGGAATACCGAGATGAGATTACTCCGAGTTCCATTTGTAATATTGTATTAATTTTGAGTACATATTGCTTTGGTAGAATTGCTCAAACCTTTGTGTTATTCTGACAAATTGTTTAATGGTCAATCTGTCATCAGGTTATAAATTACAAGACAGTTTTTTGCCTGATTATTTTTTTGGTGTCAAATAGCAGGATGTGAATCATTAGCTACAGAATTTTGTCAATTAACTGACATTATTCAAACAACAGCGTATCATTTTTCACATGGTATAAACGAAATGGTGCTGGAGTCAGTCAGTATTTGTCATTTTCAGTACACAATGTTACTTTTTATAAAAAATGAAATACTTTTACGTCGGTGTGTTTCTGGGACCAATGATCAAAGTAATTTTTTTCATAGGTTACAGAATTTTGTCATTAAACTGACATTATTCAATGTCAATATTTGTAATTTTCAGTGCACAATGTTACTTTATTTAAAAATGAAATACTTTTACATCTGTGTGTTTCTGGGACCAATGATCAAAGTAATTTTTACAATATTTAACCCAACCGTACGAATACTTGTATTGCTTGATTTATATTTAAAATAGCATTGTTCTTTATCCCACAAATATTTATTATTTAAGGAATATTTAATGCACATTTTTGAATTATCAACGAACTTTGTGATACATTCCATTTAACAGCTTCCAGTGATTTTTCAAATAAATATTGTGATTTCTGACATTGTTTTCTCAAACATTCAGAGTTGTTTCCCATTTTGTAATCTTCATTGGCCCTCTGGCTAAGGGCAGTTTGTTTGAAGAGTAACAGTAATGACTAAGCACTGGAGGAAGATTACCTTTCCAACAGTATCAAAACACCTCACATTTTATGGATGGGCTAGTGCACATTTTCAACACTGGCCGAGAAAAAGTCCATTCATGAGGCTATAGGAGTTGTTTGTTGTGTGATAATGCTTAAGCTTTTGAAAACTTGAATGCTTCACAATATACAGATGTGCAACATACAAAACAGCACTTAAATTTCAATAAAGTTATGGAAATAACTCCCCATCAAAATTGTTTAAATAGGCTTTGTATTGATTGCAGAATATAAGCTTACACAATTATGTAAATTGTAACATAAATCATGCATGGTTGCAGTTTAACTGCTTACACGGGTGTCTTTGGATATTGATTGTGACATACGGTTCTAACATGTAACAAATTTCATGAATTCATTCAAATTTCTACCTACAAGTTTATATGCAAATTAGTTAGCCATAAATATAGTTCAGCAAGAATAGCACACCTGTGCTGTGTGCTGTACACCTCTGCTGTGTGCTGTACATGTATCTCGCTTGCTGTGTAATTTAGGACTTTTGACTTATGGGGCCCTTTCACAAAGTGATCTTAGTCTATGTTTATCTTAATTGTCACGACGACCATTATTGAAGGTATTGTGTTTTCATGGTAATTAAGATAAACTAACACTAGTATCGCTTTGAGGAACTATACCCTGTACATTTTCTATGCAGGCGTATCAAACAGATTAGAGAATAATGCATATTTGTTAAACATTGTGGAGTAAACTTACAACCCCAATAAAAGATACACATGGAATGGTTTTAAAATAAGCCGAAATATTGAATCACCATGTATCCATGTCTATCTTTTATTGAAGTTGTAAGTTACTCTACTTTGTGAAACTCATCAGTGGGAATAATGCTATTTGTAAATCATTGGTTGTGTAATTTTTGAAGATAAGAGCCCTATCTCACTGATCTCAGTTACAATTTAATATATGCCTTAGAAATTCATGCACAACAGTCTTCTTATAATGTAGATGTGAAACATATAGTTTCAAGGCAATTCTGCTATTTTGAACATACATTAAGCAAATTAACTATCATTAAATTTAATGAATAAACATTAAGCTGCAGGTATAATCTTAAGTTTATGCTTATATGGTATAGATAAATCAGCTATATGAGCCATCAAACTTAAGTAACATTTATAATCTAGGTACCAGTTTAGCATTGTCTGTTGCACCATGAGATTGGTACAGATAAGTTCTGAGACAGCCAATGCTTATGGCCTTGCTCTGTTGTATGGTTTGAGGCATATCCTGCAAAGTGTTGTAGTTGGGATAAGTAAGGAATATGTGCTTCACTAGCTGAATACAGGAGAGCTATATCGATCTGACGAAATGAAACTTTTAAGTACTTATTCAAAGGAAGAGAAAATAAAATCCTGAGGGACAAAAATTGAAAAAAAAAAACCCCACACCCTTATGTAATTAATGTACCACTTGGAATAGGTTTAAAGCGTCGAGCCAGTTTTCAAATCTCTGCACAAATTTCCTGCAGTATGGTTTCATCAATTTTGGGTTTAAGGCTGTACTTAAGGTGCCAGCCCAATGGGTGAAGGAAACCACCCTCTGTAACAAAGACAGGACAGCCACAGGACATAATACAAAGATAAACAGACCAGCTTCATGTTGCCCCTTAGCTCGGAAAGCACCAGGTTAACAGGAAGCTCCCTCCCAACTCTCCCCCAGGAAGGTTTACTACAATGACAAACGATGACTTCCATGTATTGAATGTGTGTGAGACTAAAGAGACTTAATATTCTCCCTTGGAAAATAACTGATCTGTTACTGTGAGTTAAGGCTCTCCATATATAATCTGGGTCAAATAAATCCCCTTCAAAGAATATTTATGAAATAGTCTCCTACAAAAAGAGGTTAACAACATATTTGAAAGAAAGAATTTTTTTTTCTTCACGAATTTCTGCTATTTCCAGCTTCACGCCGAGTGTGTTACTTAATGACATAAATTGTAGCCAAGCAGAGGTGTATACCTTTGGTCAAACTTGATGGCGCACATCGATCTGATGAAACAAGTATTCTAACCATGTTTACTTCGATCTGGTTACATTTCAGTTAACTTAACAGCCGGCATCCACATGCTTGGCTAGCAATGTTTAGCTTATGCAATACAAGCTAGATTTGTTTCCCCCTCTTTTAAATTACATCAGCTCACCAACACTCAAGAGTGAAATGGAGTCCGTTCTAAAAGCATTTCAATGAGGAAGAAGTTTAAGAACAGGGTCATCAAAGATATTGCCATTGTGTTGCTCTGTGGCCACTCAAAGTCCACGATGTACTGCCCACATCAACTCAGGCATCAAACCATGCGTCATCACTTTTCCAAATCAACTGATTAATGTAGTCCGTTTTGTGTAGAGAGAGTTTCCATTTGTTTTTGGTTTAGAGTATAATGTATACCCCTAAACTAAATTGGTGTATTCGTAAGCCATATACAATTTGCTTGAAGGTTATAGAAGTGTGGGGAATAGTGTTCATACGCCAGGGAATAGTGTTCATACGCCGGTGAATAGTGTTCATACGCCAGGGAATAGTGTTCATACGCCAGGGAATAGTGTTCATACGCCAGTAAAAAGGCTTCCAGCGAACACAATCTATGATTTTGGTACATATTCTTACATCTATGTGCAATGATGATACAACAGGAATCTTACAATCTTATGAATTTTAGTCCATTTAATTTTGAGCCAATTGTTCAAAGCACTATTAAACTGAATCCTAGCTTAGAGGACATCACACCATCTTGATTGTTTCTTTGATTGGGGTTTAACGTCATACTCAAGGGTATTTCACTTATATGACAGATTGTCCACTTCACATTGCTCCTTGACTTATTACGGTGGAAAACCGAGAGAAAATCACCGCTGTGATTGCAGGAGCCACATCCTGTGACACTTGTGTACCTGATAGTTGAGAGAAGGACTCCATCACATTAACAGTAAATTGGAGAAGGATAAGTAAGCGCACTCGCTAACCAATAAGTCATGGCCCTCACACCATCTTGAAGGCCTATCTCTAATCCTAGATTAGTGATTTAATCTGCTATTAGCAACCAATCTTGGTTTTTAGCACCCATCTCTGAGAACCATAATGCCAGTCCACTCAAATGATAGCTAATTTGTTGAATGAACACAAAACCCGATTTTACTTTGGATAAATATTTTAATCAGAATTCTGAATAAAATACAGTTGGTTAAAACCTAAAATGGTATCTAATACTTTTAAAACACTACAGAAGATATTAAACAAAACATGTAGTGTTTGAACTATTACAAGAAATCCTTGTAACTACTTTCTATTACAAACCATGACGACTGATTGACGTTTAACGCCGTGCTTACTTGAATGACCCTAAAATGATCAATAATCGTCTCAGAGCTTTTCAAACTAAAGCTTTTAATCATTGCCTCAGGTATACTATTGCAAAACTAATTTCAAAGTTATTACAACATTTAATGCATTGTTTAACTACATTCACACAAAGCAATTTTCAGACACACAGAGATATGTATTTATCGTACCAAAAATAGTACAAGATCTACTTACATTTGTAAATCAAATTTTCAGTATTCTTTACAATAATGCAGGCTAGTACATCTATAACGTGAAGAGGACAACGACAAATGCTATCAGTTTACAATTTAACTTAATACAAACTTGAACCAATCTAGAGCCACTTAGAATACAGACTTTCTTCAAACCACATGATAAACAATACATACAAGCACTCAGTGCATAATCTTATCCATCCAGAGTTGTCTGTCCTTACAACCATATTGAAAAATTATCAATATAAATGATTGGTAAACTAGTTTAAAAACATGGACTCTGGTTGAATATGGTGCAAGAACAGACAACTCTTGATAGAGACATGAATGCATAACTGTATAAGCAGTGAAATTGTCAGAATTATCCCCCTTGATCTGACAAATTAGAGTTATTTCTCTATAAAGTTAGATAAATGTGGCCTTAAAATATAACTTTAAAATACACTTTACTTGAACACTACACAAGACAACGGATTTACAATGTAAAACAATGATCGAGAGAAAAAATCAAAACACACTGTTGAGAATTTTATTATACATAAACATAATCCATTTTAAAATGTGGTGAAGAACATAATGTCATTTTGTTCTTGCATTACCTATAGTTGTTTATAGATTAAAGATTATATCCATTGTTCAATAAAAAATATTGATTGGCAAACAGTCCCCATTAAACAGGGATTCCTTGTTGAAATATTGTGAACACATTTGTTGACGTACAATAACTTTATTGAGTAAAATTCGACCACATTTTATCAAAAACTAATGAAGAGAAGTTTAAAATTGCAACATTATTTCTGAGGTCTAAATATGATTACTCAATTTCTATGACATACAATGACAACACCAAATAGAGGAACTATAATGTTGATATACAACATAGGTGAATAAGATATAATAGGCTGTATATTGATATAGAAGAAATGTGAGTAAACCATTTCAAAGAATTACATCCAAAAATCGGCTGAAGCAAATTAAACCAAATTGTTGCCAATTACAGGCTGAAGTGGATGGGTAACAGCATGTAACTATCGCGCCAAATATCACTCTGCTCCAGCACAAACAGTGAAATCTATCAAACTTTACACAAAGCAAGGCAGAAATTTAATATCAACTTTAGAACAGATAATCAGGAACAAGCATAATTTTAGCCATTGCTGGAAAATGAGATTTTCTTCCTCCGGTTTTTACTAGGATATTCTGGCAGAGGCATTACACTGTTTGAAAAAGGGGTACATGTATTTGATTAGTGTACAAGTTTTGCTCTATTTCACTTAGATCTCTATTTGACCTCCAAAAGGCAGGCACCTTGGCAAGATCTGATACCTTGCCTCAGAAAGATGATGGAAGCCAGAGAGCTAACAGAGGTGATGACCACTGATGTAGGATGTTAAGTTTGGAGAAAGCTTTAGTTCTAAATGAACCAATTCTCAAATAGGGTGAAATTTCAGGATGTTGGGACCTTTTTTCGTTTCAATCTTTAAAATCCCTCAATTAAGTAGGTTTCATAAATTTGGCTGCCAATATTGAAAAAAAAAAAAACTGACATAGAAAATATGAGGAGGCTGTTAAGAGTTGAATGTTTTGAGAGTTTGATACTTCAGCCTGTTCTGGAAAAAATAAAATAAAAGTCGGAACATCTTATTTCAGCCGATTCCGTTGCATGATCTGTGTGATCTTGTAAGGGTTGTGAACGGTAGAGCCAAACATCATCCCACCCACACAGCTATGTAAGAGATTCGTTGTGTTTATTTCTTCTTCTTGGCTGGATCTTGATAGCACACTAGAGTCAGGGAGTCTTCAGCGTTACAAGCAGCGAATCTGGAACAAGAAATATTGTTGTACATTATACTGTCCTTTTTTACGACATTCTTTTTATTTGACTGATATATGGTTATTTTACTCATATGCTGGCCAGTCATTCTGATTGGAGGAGGAAGCTGCCCTCGCCATCTCTTATGAAATGATATTAGACAAACACAGATTAAATATCTTGCTTCAATAAGAAAAAAGTGTCTAAATTGCATTTTAAAGGCTACAGAAATACTACATGTTGCTGTCACTGAGTTAAGACAGCAACAGTTCACAGAAATATTCCACCAATGACCTTTGCAATAACCAATACTGATGGTTACCATAAGAGATTAAAAGACTAACTGCTAAGATTGAGGCAGACTTCAGGCCACTAGTTAACACTTACTCAAGGGACAATGGTGAAAGTATCCAATCTGACACACCTGAAATTAACCCCAGGTGGACAGGTGTTAATGCATCATGGAAAGAGGAAAGGCACATTACCCAGCCACCAGGGGCCCGCTTCACAAAATGTCTTTTACAATACTTTTAATGTCTCTAGTTTAACATGACAAAAACGTTTGCTAAGCAAAGACAGAATTGCTACATTCCAAAACAGACTTCACTAAGCAAGAAAGCTCATGTGAAATAATAATGAGCATTGCATTAAAAGACCACTCCATCAATCAACATTTATGCTGCGATTAAATATACGGTAAGCTAATTAAAGATTTTACCCAGCTCCAGCTTTCACCAGCATGGTGTCATTGTCCTCCAGGGACCAGGGTTCAGCCTCATCAATAGACAGATCACAGGCTCCTTCCTGTCAAACACACACAAAACAACATTCACAACTTTCCTGTCAAACTCAAACATTAGATATAAGATGGAAAACATTGGTATGGATAACAACTTCTTAGTTTATTGGACACTACATTTCTATCTCATTCCAGAGATCATTATCAAGTATAAAAATTTTAATACTTGATAACGATCTCCGGAATGACCTGGAAATGTAGTGTCCAATAAACTAAGAAGTTGTTATCCATACCAATGTTTTCCATCTTATGTGTCAGTACTGACAATATATACCTGTAATGAAGTAGCATTACTTTTTATTATCATCCATACAATAATAGGTTTAGATAGTTTAGTGCTTTGGTACAAGGGATATCTTCATGTAACACTCCAAATGTTCTCTCTGAGGTCCGCGCTAGATATTGCTACCATGGACACAACAATTGCCATTCAAACAAAACAAATAAGCACTACTGAATCAAAACAATTTGTGAAAGGCTTTGTATGTTTGATAATTAAACAACTTAGTTGTGGTATGTTTACTATCTTGAAGAGGAAGAGGGAGAGGAAAGAGAAAACCAAAAACCTAAATAGAGACAGAAACATGTGGATCATTTCACTCAATTCTATTGGCATAGATTACACCAACTTGTCTGTTTCAATGGGTTTGTATGTTTGTTAGATTGGGGTTTAATGTATACTTAAGGTTATTTCACCCATATGACAATGTACCAGACCAATGGGTTAAGGAAAACACCCTTGACACCACTGGCAACAAACAAGACAAGACAGGACAATCACAGAACAAATACAAAGAGAACACAAACAGATCTGCTTGATGTTGCGCCTTAGCTCTGGGAGCACCAGGGCAATGGGATGGAGTGCTGTAGGATTGGGGGTATCTTTCCTTGGGGTAGTTTGGGTTGGATTTGAACAGCCTTCTGTAACATTTTTTCAATTATCTATGTTTTCATCAAAGCCATGCACTGACATAAGCATTTTATGTGTGCATGTATCTTACTCCACTCATCCCTCTAAGAGACAGTCAAGTCAAGGTGATTGACCTGTATTGAATGTGAACTGTAAACTAGTCAGACTTAACAGACCTGCTATCAAAGTTGTTAAATAACGGAATTGAACGATGGACAAATTTAAAGATGCATCTTGTAAGCCTGTAATCAGAAATTAAAGTAGAAAGACAGATGCTGATAAAGCTTGATAAACTGTTGTGCATTTAAAGGATACATAAATTTAATATTGAAATCTCATCATTGGATTTCTGTGACGTAGCTGTTAATCACATATTTAATTTTAAGGTAAGTTTGTTAATATTACAATTTGTATAACCTAATGACAATGTACATTTTTAAAAACGATCGTGTTTCTGGAGTAGTGTTGTTTCCCCATCACTGCTGCTTTATGCTTTACACAGCACAACCTCATGCTATCAGGTACTTTCTAACTTGATCTGGCCGGTATTTTAACCATTCAACACATAAACCAACAGGTGATTCAAGATCTGCCCAACACAGTTATCAAATATATGAATCCCAAATGCAGTCTGCGTGAAACAGCCACCCACCATGCGCACATTCATTTACATTTAGGTTACTTATTGCTGTAATGTGCCATGAACACTAGCTCAAATCTACCTCTTAGAGACCGCTTGCAGCTTCATAATAAACTTATATTCATGCGTGCTGTGCTGGGCAGCATTTCAAAAAAAAAAAATCACAGGAAATCAGTAAACAAGACTAGATCAAACTAACATACATGTACATCGTCCCCTAAATATATACCTAATTGTGAGCTCAACTCTGTCAGATTAGATACGTCAGTCCCACTGGCTTGCAGCTCCTCTTTAGGGTTAGTAAATTCATCACGGCAATCAGTTTGGTCCTCTTTTGGTGGATTCTCTGAGTACTGGAGATTATACTCTCCTACTTCACCTAATGACTTACAGGTACTCACATTGGGACGGCTGTCTCTGGTATTTAGGTTGTTTACTTCATCAGGATCTATCAAATAAATATCAATTTCAAAAACAAAATCCCAAATTAAACAATTATATGTTACATGATTTTATATAATAGTTTCTGCTGATCTAAAGTAGCGATTAACGTTGTATTATTCTGTACAGAAAAAAAGCCCAGCAGCTATCAGGTCCTATGCTATAGGCCCATTGTGAAAAATATGTTCACAATATTAATGCTGGTTAAATCATCTTTTCTTTCCTACATGTAGTTTGAGGACGGCTTGTTTCATTTCATACGCCATGTTGCACATCCTCATATTGATTTGCACAATTTTTTGGACAGCAAGCCTTACTGTGGTGTGAGTTGAATAAAGCAACATTTTAAGAAGGAAGACAATTGAACAACTTATTTTCAAGTTATGATATACACTAGATATATTTGCATAAATAATAAAATAACAAAAATAATATCCATCGATCCAGACATAATTTGGTGAATTGCAAATGTATTCCATGGTCATAAGTAAGAGCTGAGGGTTGGGAGGGACCTTCCTGTTGCTCTGGTGCTTTTGAAGCTAAGGAGCAACATGAAACCGATCTGTTTGTGATGTCTGCGTATTGTCTTGTGTTTGTCCTGTCTTGTCTTTGTCTGTTGCCAGTTATCTCGAGGGTTGTTTGCTTCACCCATCGGGCTGGCGCGCTGTCATGTGAGTGAAGTAACCTTAAGTACAACATTAATCAAACTAGTTTTGAAATCAAGTTATGTCACAAGCTATGAATTTTCTTTCAAGTTGTCATGTTCACAACTTAAAATGCGCAATATTAGCCATAATTATGTTTGTAGTTTTGTGGAATGCTATATCAGCCATTGCAATAGAGAATATAAAATTTGCATTTTATCTGTGAATTTGTTTTCACTTTATGGCATTCAGAACATGTCAAATAGTCTTGAATAATGTGAAATATGCAACGGGGACCAGCTTGATAATATGAATTAATGATATAAACACTGGATTCATTGTGTGCAGACTGTCACTATGTTTCACTGTGTCACTGTATGCTTTACTGTAATTACATGGGTTGCATTATGTGCAGACTATCGCAGTATGCTTTACTGTCTTCCTTTACATTGTGCACAGAGGCCTTATGTCTTCCTTACATTTTGAACAAGGAATATCTATAACTGTTATAACATGGATTACATTGTGAACAGTCACTTTGGCTATGATAGTAGAGTATACTCACATTTCTCCATATCCAAAGAACTATCTTCGATAGTCTTAACTTTTGTTTGGTCACTTTCCATGGCTACGGCACCGTACATATCTTCGTCTAACTTCTCCCCTGATATGAGAACAAATGGTGGTAAAAGCAACACAGAATGATGTTTTGGTGTGATCAAGGTTACCACAAAATAATCAGGAATATTTTTTGTATGGATTTCAACCCATAGATTTTAGAAGTTGAAATCCATACAAAAATTCTTTTAATTCAAAATATTGGAATGAAAGGTGAAGGATTCCTAAAGGACCTAAGTGTAGGTTGACATTTAAGGATATACTTTTACCATTAAGGGATCAAATTTCATGGCTTTTTTCCAAATTCTATTTCTTATAAAATATTTAAGAGATATATTTTTTTGTAACACAATGTAACACTGAAATTCAAACAGAAAACACATTTATTTTTTTTTTGTAACAGTTATCTTCTTCTATTTGTCTAATTGTTACCCTGTTTATTATGTTACAATCTTCAACATTGTCTCCGCATGTCTGCATATATTCCTTCTTACCGTATATACCCTATACAAGACGCACTTTTTTTCACCAAAACCCAGACTTATGTTTGGGGTGCGTCGTATACACAGGGGTAGCATTCAGTTATGATTTTTTTCAGCTTGGAATTGTCTAACCTGCTGATCGGCGCCGTAGGTGGTTCAACTACAGTGTCTGATAGCTGTCATAAACAAAGGCTGTAGACTAAAGAGTAGACTA